>ML994114.1:0-42688 GCA_010093945.1 Delitschia confertaspora ATCC 74209 | reverse complement strand
AAAGCGGAGTGAGCGACTTCAAGTCACCCTCCAAAGGAATGTTGTGAAAATAGTAACGATTATCTAGGCGTCAACGTTCACTGAAGAAGAAGAAGAGGAAGAAGAAGAAGAAGAAGAAGAAGAAGAAGAAGAAGAAGAAGAAGGTGAAATAGTACGACGCCCTGTCTATACAGAAGAAAAACGGTGAATAGCCGCACCAAGGCACTTATCCCGAAGGAAAAAAACTCAGTCATTAGTCATCCCTAATACCCACACCGCTCTCCACCAATTCCTCTCCCTGGGATCTCCCTACGTCTACCTCTATTCCAAATCAAACATCCCTATGGTCCTCCTCCTCCTTCTTCTTCACTTGTATGATCCCACGCAGTTCATCAGCCACGTCTCTTTCATTGCCCTCTCAATATGCTGCAGAAATGTTACGACGACTGTATACAGTAACCGCTATCTCGACGCTCGGAAAGTGCTCTCTTTATACAATAAACGTGGAAGTTCGTTGGAATGACGAATATAAATATTTAAGAAGGTATGCGAAGGGGTGGATTTGCAGCTGTGCTTGTTGATTTTGTAAACTTGTATGCAACTGGGATGTTAGGTGCTAAGAAACGGTATGAGAGGCTGAGGGAGGCGCTACGGGAGGCTAACTTAGATAAACCGGCGGGATTCAATGTAAGGAGGAGGATTTGGGGGTAGAATAAGGAACGAGGAAGGGGATGAACATGGTGGGGACTAAGAGTAGGAAACACTATAATTGGAAGAACATCTCCGAAGGGCGCAACGTTCCATCTAGGGAAGCGAATAAGAAGTTGCAGACTCCAATTTTGCTTCAAAGGGAAACATGGTAATGCAATGAGATGATAAGGTGTTGCCAATTCCTTCGTTGTACGCCCTTGGGAGCAGTCTTGGGCGGAGACGGCATTTACACAATGACATAATATGAACAAGAGATCAAACTTGTTATCGACGATTTTGGATGCGTTTGAGAAGACGAATACATAGTGATCATTGGAACTTGATACGCTCTCAAGGAACCAGACAATGGTGAAGGGATAAGGAAAAGATTGGCATGGACGGATGACTGGAAAAGTATGTAGAATTTGATATGCTATCATCCCGAGTTGTTCACAATAAAAAAGACCAAGAAACCCACTGTAATAGCCAGTAATCGTTTGACATGTCCCATGTCCCTTCTGTTTTATCAAAACCGTGAGTGTTAAGTGTTGTTGTTTCCTGAAGGTTCCCCCATGCATTGTTCCATAAATAGTCTCTTTCTGCGCGGTGTCAGTTCACAATGAGGTTTCGTAAAAAGAACGATACCGGTGTGCCTCTTTTGCTGAGCGTGAAGATGAAGTTCTCGAACTTTCCACTCTGTCCTCTGGTGAATGTAATCGTTACCGTTATCAGTTATCATGACGTCCTCTCTCGGAACTCATCGCCCGTCAAACTGCTCTACGGAACCTAAATCTCAAACAAAGCAACCCCACCAACCTCCCTCTCCTTAGGGGTACGGTGTCTCCTCACCTCTCCCGCAACTATCCTACTAAGAATCATACGCCCTTTCCTTTTACACTTTCTCATCTAACCTTGGCATTACAGAATCCGATTCCAGTTTTATATGAAACGGGCGAAGCTGGGATCAAGAAGCTCCGTGTCTTACTTCGAATGTCATGGATGTTGCGGATGAGGTGGAACGGAACTGAAGAGGTGACATCGGGTTAAGGCTAAGGTGATAATGATCATCTGCCCGCAATACGTTCGTTTTCATAACACTGATTATGGGAATATCAACAAGATACGAGTATCTGTTGATGAACGTAAGATTATCAGTCAAAGAGCCGACGAACCACCTGAATATCAGATCGACATAGATCGAAAAGACGACACCAGAGCCGAAGCTGTAAGCCACAGGAATGTAAATACAGTCACAAGGCCATCTCCCCCGCCGGAACCCCCGAAGCACCGTCAACTCACCGTTCCACAAAACAATTAAGGCCGTTGAGAAGAGCGTAGGCAGGGTCTGCTTCTTCAATAAGAACCAAGTTTCCTTCATCACGCACAGCTTGAACGATGAGCTGTATGGTCAGAGTGGAACGCCCAACAGTTGTACTGTTTCTGAAACCACTGAGTTTGGATGGATATGTGCAATGCAAGGAATATGTCTGAAGCTTGAGCAACCCTCCGCGTGTGCGGTGCGACGTAGGATGACGCCTCTGCTGATGGTCGAGCTCAGACTCTTGAGAGCCTTGGAATAAACGCAGTCCTGACGGCGAACGAGGAGCTTCCAACCAGGGGTTCGGAGCATGAATTTGGTACGAGGAAGAACTGGAAGTCTAGCGCATGGAGGCAGCAAGAAGAGTATGTTTTCTTGTATAGTTGAGGCACGGGAAGCGTATACTGGCCTATGTTCCATGAAGATACAATGTTAGGCGTTCTCTGCGAACTCGGGGTATCGGTGAGATGGACGAACCCCGTTCGGGGGTGCTCAACCATCAACCTTCCCGTCCAGGGAGTTGCAAGTGGCATCTAAATGTGGCCATTATTACCTTTCAGGGCATTCATGCCTGTTCCCCGTCACAGATCGGTATTGCTTAGGATTTGTGCGCTCTTCGTTCTTGCTATTATTATTATTATTATTATTATTATTATTATTAGCCAGTCGCTTATAGGGTGTCCCAAGGTGGCAGTGTTACGCTGCATTTCTCCACACTGCGCTCTGCAGGAGGAAGAGTCCAAGCGGCGAGGGGAGGCGAGGGGAGGCGAGACGAGACGAGACGAGAGCGCGAGAGGAGTCTCTAGACGCGGTGCGCCTTGATGGAGAGCATGTTGCTGCGTGTCTGTGAGCTCGTTCCTTGGGCCCTTGGTCCATCTCTGTACCGAGCTGCGGAGTTTATATTGGTGAACTCTCAGGCGGGGAAGCACTAGGGCTTATTTGAGTTGTCGATTACGGATACGAGAATCGATAGGATGAGCGGAGTCCAAGAATGGCCACGGCCTCTGCTTATTCCGTCACCTTGCTGGGAGCCAGCGATGCGGCGTAGCGGGCTGCAGTTGAGATTAGGAGTTGAGGGATGAGAATCAGGGTGTACGAGACAAATATGCAAGCCATAGGATGCCAGCCAGGAGAGAGTGCAAAGATGGAAAAAGGTGGAGAGAAAATCTGGAGAGCGTTCTCTCTATCAGAGGGAGAGGAGAGGGGAGGGGAGAGGGGAAGGGCTCCTTTCTCCACGGCGGATGGCGGAACGGGGGTCGTTATTGATTTCCACTCGCTAGCAGCGGTCCGGCCGAAGCGCACGCTCCCGTAGCTGGCCTCAACCGACAATTGGTGAACGATGGAGCCATTCGTGGTGAGAAAGATGGTGAGAGACAAATGAGGCTGGATAGCCTGCCCACAATGGCATTATAGACACTTATTGTGGTGTTGACTCGACTTGTCACGACTCATTGGCAGTTCATCCACACAATAAGAGCCTCTCCCAAACAGCCTCAATAAGACTCACCTTATTCTTGTAGCCGTCACTGCTCGCACTCTCACCCGACCGCTGTGGTTACATACATAAGGCCCCGTCTGCCCGCTCGCGCGCTGCAAGTTCTGGTCTGGGCATGGGCAACTGGAACCTTCGCATATTGATTGACTTCCGCGCAACGAGCAGATCTTCCTGCCTTGGCCACCCTGATTCGTGCGTCCTGATTGGACGTATTGCTGAGGGGGCTGGTTTGACTGGACATCGCTGGGGTTTGACGGTGCTGCAGCAGTCCCGTGGCCGCTGACCGCCAGTTTGTGAGTCGTGGTGCACAGGCCCTTTTCCTCTCACTCACCCACTTTCCTCAACGAAGACTCTCCCGCTCTCCGCCTTCGATTCCCTCTCACCATCACACCGCCGGATAGTGCGGAGACAAACTTGCTCTGCTCAGCACAGAGCTTCGCCCAGCTGAGCGCCCCAAATCATACTCCACTCCCAATACAACATGGAAGACCACCTCAATATGACGACGGCCGACGCCTTCCTAGACTTCGGCCCCTTCGATCCAACCCGTTCTCACCAGTACAACTTCAACTTGAACGCGCAGACCTGGCCGATGCCTTTGGATCCAACCACCATGCCTCATCCACACGACTCACAATCAAACGCGCATCATCAACAATCTCAGCGGAGGATGAACACAGTCGCAACCACCTCTCCAAACGCGCAACAGGTTATGCCGACAACGAGCGGGTCTCTTCCGTTGCAAACCAACGGCCTCGGATACTCCTCTGCAATGCCAAATGGATTGCCACAGAATACGGGTCTGGTGACGGACTGGATACCTCAGCTGAGCGCCTTCACTCAGCAGTCTTACAACCAAGATCTAACCGGTTTGGGCACGTCAGATTTTGGAAGTTACGGTGGACAACTTCAGACTTCACCGGTGGATTACAATTTGAGCACGTCACAGGCTCTCATGAACACTACTTTATCTATGGATGGACCCGCCAATTACATGGCATTGACGACAGGACCGATGGATATGAACCAGATGTCTGCTCCGTACCAGATGGCCGACTTCCAACAGGAGCTCTCAAACTTTCCCACCACGAACAGTGCTAGCAATTCGCCAACGGAGAGCTGGTTGGAAGTGAGGTCGTTGAGTGACAATGGATGGAGTGCGGTGGAGATGGGTCCATCTAGGCATTCGTTTGACTTCTCCAACGAAACCGTCGTCAACAACTTGTCCATCTTCAATCCCGGACAAACTCTGCACATCCGCACCAACTCAGACTCATCACAGCAGTCGGACGTGCCACGGTCGGCCCATTCCTTCAGCAGCTACGAGGAGATCAACTTCCCAATGAACTCTCCGCAGTCCGAGGCGGAGAACAGCCTTGAGCTCGTGCAGACGCATGCTGTCCCTCACGGTCTTCCACATCATGACCATGCCCACCATGACCATGATTATGCCTTCATCTCACCGAATCAGTCGGTCAGCCCGCCTACGAGCCGGGTCGAGCCAATCTTGATCAAGCACCCAGCCTCCTCGTCAGCTTCACCGACATCTTCTGCAGCCAGCTCCCCAACCAACCGCCGCAAGAAGAGCCCCACTGGCATCAAGGACAAGGTTACTAAGACCATTGTGAAGAAGACGGCCGCCAACTCCAACAAGAAAGACCCAGGAGAGAAACGTGTGGGCCGGCGTAGGGGTCCTCTGAGGCCCGAACAGCGACAACAGGCTCATGAGATTCGCAAGCTCCGTGCTTGCTTGCGATGCAAGTTCCTCAAGAAAACATGCGACAAAGGCGATCCCTGCGGTGGCTGCCAGCCATCTCATGCTCGTTTGTGGCAGGTTCCTTGTACCCGCATCGACATCAAAGACATTGCGTATTTCATGAAGGACTGGAGGGCAGACTACGAGCGCCATGTCAGCCTTGGATTTTCTGTCGGTAACATCAAGGGCTTTTCTCCCCAGGAGCGGACCATTTACATCACTCACGGTTATGGACAGTACCTTCCCATCAATGCTCGCGAAGTCTATGTCCGCGATGACAAGTGCTTCAATGTTGACTGGATGGAGACGATGCATGAGAAGCCTCTGCATTTCGAAACCAACACCGCCAAGCTCTCGGCCGGCATGGACGGCATTTCGCACACCATGCTTTCCGAGTATCTCGACCGTCATATCGATGGTGGTTTCGAATGCTTCGTCGACGAGTACTTTGAGGGAACGTACTTCCTTACCGAGATTTTGAAGACCGCATACCGCTTCTATCTTCGCGAGAAGCTCCCTGTCATCCGCAAGGCTCTCAAACTCGTGGTTGCCTACACCTTGACCCTCCATGTCACCATGATGCACGACATTCCTGAGGAGGACTTGATGGGCAAGGTGGAACACCCCAGCAGCAAGTTCTTTGGCAAGACTGTCGCTCCGGTGATGATCAACTTCCAGATCAAGTGCGCATTGGCCGACATGTGGCGTGAGCTTCAGAAGGATGTCCTTGAGGAGCTCTCCGCATTGTACTCGTCCGTCTATAGTGGGGAGAAGCTGAAGAACTGGCCGACCATCTTCATGCTTGCTGCCATACTTCTCGGGGTTTGGGAGCTGATCCAGTTCGACTGCCACTACCGGGTTCCGGATCAGTCCGCCGTACAGAAGTTCTGTAACGACATGGAGAGCACACCAGTTGGTGTCATTGTTGGCTTGTTCTCAGCCATCTCCCAGAAGCTGCCAGCATTCACTGAGTGGGATACTCGCAAGCATCACCAGCTCCTCAACTCAAACCCAGCAGTGTGCGATGCCATGACTGAAGTGCGTGCCCATGTTTCCAAATATGGTAAGTCGAACGTGGTCCTATTTTCGGTCTTGCACGACTAACCCGAAATGCAGAATCATATTTGCGATCAAGAAGCGACTGCAAGTTCGATCGGAACGACTTCGACTGCCTGTCGAACAAGTTCCTTTCGAAGCTTGTGATCCGTGCGAACTAACTGTTTCCGTGCCCGCCGAGGTTCTCAATGGCTGCCCTGGTGCGACCATCTCGAGCAACTTGATTTATCTTCCCCTTCACCTTCACTTCGAGCTCTACGATATCTTCATCACCCTGACACTTAAGCCATCTTACGGATTTACGATTCCATGGATTATGTGAAGTCTGGTACTTCCAGGCCACGACCACTTAACGGCTGCACGACAAAAGCATGATGGTTTTTGGCTTGCTCGATCTACTGTTCAACATATACTGATTTATTTGATTCCCCAGCATCTTGGATGCTAAGTTTGACGAAGAGCCGGAACCTCCAACCATTTGCCCCCACTACATCCATTCATTCCTGGAGAGCACACGGCCATTTCTTTAACTATTCTTCCTTACGACGGCATATGAGCGATCCGATCGACATTATCTTATGATTTTATTCATCCTTACAAATAGTTGGACTCACGTCCTGGGATAAACTTGCTCCACGATGGTTCCAAATATCTCTCCATCTTTATTTCAACTAGAGGTGGTGGAAGCGAACACCGAAAGTCCGCGGCAGACCAGCAGATCCAATGTAACACCCATCTCTCATTCGCCAACTGTCTAAACACTTCTTTGGGACGTGTTGATGATGGCATCGAACGACTGATTGTTGGATCACGCCATGCTTCTTCCCTGCGGACAAAATTCTTATTTCTTCCAATTTTCCATCATTTGTCTTACTTGCATAGCGGATCTCGACCATGGAAAAGGGGGGGTTTGCCTCATTTCTACCTCCATTTTTATCCTTATTCTTATTTCCATTTTTTGCCTATTCTTAACTCGATATCCTTTTCGGCAATCTTATATATCCACTGGACTCTCGGCAAGCTTTACTCTCAACTGGATATGTGGGCAGGGCATAGAGGAATTGGGAGCATTGATAGGTAAGGGGATTTGGGGATAATATCTTTTTGCTTTCTTTGGATATGGATACGGCCTGAATTGATCTATTTTCTCCTTCTTTGGCTTACTTCCTCTGTGGCAATGGCATGATATGGCATGGTCTGATGCGTGGGGATGATGATTGTGTATTTATGATTGATTTAGGATTTTACGGTGAATGAGAGATCTGATCTGAACCTTTTCGATTACCCTTTTTGACCGTGATTGAATGTTTCCCGTCACGCTCTTTCGTTCTCGCACCTCCAAGATAACCAATTGCTCTCAAATATGAAGCCGCTGCCACAAGCCGATGTCTATCACCCGCCGCCGGCTCTCTTCTAAGGACGGGAATAGCCCCACCTTCCCGTGACGCCATCAAACAGAAACCTCGGAGTTTACCTGTATCGCCGAACAAGCTCCAGTTCGAAGACCCACGCCAAAGACGACGGATTCCACATCAACGGCCTCCAAAGCTTCATTTCAGTGGGTATAAGTCAAGTGAGGAGCATTCTATCCTTTTGATTTGTCAGACCTCGCGCATTAACTCCGGCGATACGAAGAATAAGAAGAAGCCATAAGGCCTGGGCTACCCCGCGTTTCTTTTGAGCTTCTATGTTCTCCAAAGGAATCGAAAGATTTCCGCATAAAAACCTTCTACAGAGGCCAAAAGACACTGAACCTACCAAAATGACAGAAGAACTCCCCAAAATGGAATATGTCAAGTTTGTTTCCCCTTCCATTCACCCAGTCTGGCCTACAACTTACTCCAACCCAATTCCCATGTCTCCTCTTCCAGCACCTCCATAACTCTCCAATTGCTCATATGTGCAATGATTAACTTGGGAAAATCTTAGTTTAGGAAAATCCGGGCTTAAAGTCTCGCGTATCATCTTGGGGACTATGAGCTATGGGAGCTCGGAATGGCAACCCTGGGTGCTGGACGAGGAGAAGGCGTTGCCATTGCTTGAGCATGCGTGGAAGTGTGGGATTAATACTTGGGATACGGTATGTGGAACTGTTTCTTTCTGGATATGGGAGAAGAAGGGGGCAGGACGTAGCGCGGAATTGGAGAGGACTGTCTACAGAAGAGGGTTGTCTCAAAAAGGATGCCAGTAGACTACACATACCAGACAGTTATCCAGTCCAGACGACTGTTCAGACGGTTAGGAAATCCAGATGAGGATACCAAGACGAGGAGAGAGCCCCAGAAAGAACATTGTTCAGACAAGGAAGCCATGTCTGTCGTAGACATGACCGTTAACACTCCTCCCAGGCAGACGTATACTCCCACGGCCGCTCCGAACAGCTCATCCGCAAAGCCATTTCTACCTACAACATCCCGCGCTCCCGCCTCACTATCCTCAGCAAATGCTACTTCGGCGTCTCCTCCGACATCACCCTCCCTATCTCCTCTGTATCTACTAACGACGGCGCCGATCTCGTGAACCAAGTTGGCCTGTCTCGAAAACACATCATAGATGCCGTAGAAGCAAGCGTAGAGAGATTGGGGACGTATATTGATGTGCTGCAGATACATAGGCTGGATCGGGAGACGGATAAGGAGGAGATTATGAGGGCGCTGAATTGGGTTGTGGAGAAGGGGTGGGTTAGGTATTTGGGGGCGAGCTCGGTGAGTCTACTGCATCTACATTCATTCTTGGAGTGTATCTTCGTTGTCTCTCCCATATTCGGATATGCATGAATGAGAGGCTAAGGATAAGCTGAGACTAACACGATGCACAGATGGCAGCATGGGAATTCCAACAACTCCAAAACATCGCTGAAAAGAACGGCTGGCACAAGTTCATCTCTATGCAAAACTACTACAACCTCCTCTACCGCGAAGAGGAACGGGAAATGGTACGTGTCCTATCCCTTTTTTTTTGGTTTTCCCCTCCACTTGGATCATTCCTTAGACCTCTATACCTTTTCCTTCTTGTATCCGTCCCACTCACACAATCTACCCTCTCCTCCCCTCTCCCCATCAACCTTTCAGTTTCTGCCTCACTCTGACACTCCATTCCCCTCTCCACACATCATTATACCCTCCCCTAACCAAAACTACAGATCCCTTACTGCCGCGACACTAACGTTGCCCTAATCCCCTGGTCCCCCATCGCTCGCGGCGCCCTAACCCGCCCCTGGACCGACCGCTCCTCCACGCGCGCGACTTCCGACCGCATGCTGGAGCATCTCGTTCACTCCCGCGAAGACAAAGTGGATAAGGAGATCGTTGACAGGGTCGAAAATCTATCCAAGAAACACAATGTCAGCATGGCATGTATAGCCACCGCTTGGTCGATAAAGAAGGGATGCAACCCCATCATCGGGCTTTCTAGTAAGGAACGCATAGAAGAAGCTGTAAGGAACAGCAAGTTCGTTCTGAGTGACGAGGACGCCGCTTTTCTCGAGGAGCCTTATATGCCGAAGAGGGTCATGGGATACTAGGTCTATGGTTAGATAGATAGATAGACTAGCCTTATATACAGTATAAATGCTTGAGTTTTCTATTTGTAGACTCTGTCCACAAAAGGTTCCCCCGAGACATTATGGGTTCCGCCTCACTTACAGAAACGTCTAATTTAGAATGCAAATGGAGTGTTTTTGGATATCTTACACACAGCTAAGCTCGGATTCCAAACCAATGTCCCATATCCTGCCCCCCAATCTCTCTCCAGCTCAGTCCCCTGAAGTACCATTTCTTTTTACTGCATTTCTACATAGATCTATATGCAATAAACTCGAGACCCTGTCTGTACGAGAACCTCTTGAATTTGTAACGCTTGAATCAGAATGGAACTATATTATGGTATGCCTGGTTCGAGGCCATCGAGTAAACTACCTCGGAGGCTTTTAGGGGAAGGGGTTCTGGTTATCACGGCCTGGTTCACATATTTTGGAATCCTCTGTATTCCGATACCTTCGTCGACAAGAGAAGATTAAGCATCCTAATCCAGGAAAATAGATATGATGGGCTAGATGTGATACATGCTCTCTCTGGCTGACGTAGACATTCGCCGACGTAGACATCGTCAGACATACAAAAATTGTGTAAGATGTGTCTCAAACGCTGCTCGTCAAGGATGCAGGCACTCCTCGCCAAAAAGATGATTGCCGCCAAGAGAGATATAGACACACACATGTCGAGGATGCAGACCTTCTGATCGGAGACGTAGACCTTGTCCCAGGAGATATGATTTGTTTTTGAGATACTGCTTGTTGCGGACACTTGCTGCCCCTGCTTGTCGAAGAGAAGACAAGCTTGCTGTAAACTACAGAACCCTGCACACCGCTTGACCCACATGCCTCACAGTTATGCTTATGTAGTCAAATCACCCAAAAATCACAAACAAAGCAGAGAAAAGACTTGAAGAGAAAACTCTCAGCCCGTAGGCATGCTTATTGCATTGAATGAAGGCACCTTGGCCTTATGAACTACTGAAGAATACCCCTTTCCATCGTGAATTCCCAGCCCGTTATCCTAAAGATCCCAAACGCCGTACCCATGTCATATCCGTCGTCGCCCAATACGCGTCTACTGGCCGCCACGGAGACGGAGCACCAAGTGCAGGGTGGATTCCTTCTGGATATTGTAGTCAGAAAGAGTCCGGCCGTCCTCCAACTGCTTGCCAGCGAAGATCAGACGCTGCTGGTCAGGTGGAATACCCTCCTTGTCTTGAATTTTTGACTTGACGTTATCGATCGTATCACTCGACTCGACCTCCAGGGTAATAGTCTTGCCGGTGAGAGTCTTAACAAAAATCTGCATACCGCCACGGAGACGGAGGACTAAGTGCAAAGTAGATTCCTTCTGAATGTTGTAGTCCGACAGGGTGCGGCCATCCTCCAACTGCTTTCCGGCAAAGATCAGACGCTGCTGGTCAGGTGGAATACCCTCCTTGTCTTGAATCTTTGACTTCACGTTATCGATCGTATCACTCGACTCGACCTCCAGGGTGATGGTCTTGCCAGTGAGAGTCTTAACAAAGATCTGCATACCGCCACGGAGACGGAGGACCAAGTGCAACGTAGATTCCTTCTGAATGTTGTAGTCCGACAGGGTGCGACCGTCCTCCAACTGCTTGCCGGCAAAGATAAGACGCTGCTGGTCAGGTGGGATACCCTCCTTATCCTGAATCTTCGATTTGACATTGTCGATAGTATCCGATGACTCAACCTCAAGTGTAATTGTTTTACCGGTCAAGGTCTTGACAAAGATCTGCATACCACCGCGCAGACGAAGGACGAGATGGAGAGTAGACTCCTTCTGGATGTTGTAGTCGGAGAGGGTGCGTCCATCCTCGAGTTGCTTGCCGGCGAAGATCAAGCGTTGCTGGTCTGGAGGAATACCTTCCTTATCTTGAATCTTCGATTTGACGTTATCGATGGTGTCGGAGGACTCAACCTCAAGGGTAATCGTCTTGCCAGTTACTATTTCTTTGTTAGCAGTGCTCATAAGGCTGAAGATGGCGGTGGCGACTTACGTGTCTTGACGAAGATCTGCATACCACCACGGAGGCGGAGGACAAGATGGAGGGTAGACTCCTTCTGGATATTGTAGTCGGACAAGGTGCGGCCATCTTCAAGCTGCTTGCCGGCAAAGATCAAGCGCTGCTGGTCTGGGGGGATGCCCTCTTTGTCCTGGATCTTGGACTTGACATTGTCGATTGTGTCGGAGGACTCAACCTCCAAGGTGATGGTCTTTCCCGTGACTGCCAAACTGTTAGCTATCCGCACCTTGAAATAGGTGGCAAAGGTTTCAACTTACGAGTCTTGACAAAGATCTGCATAGTGAGAGGTGAGGAGTATACTGAGAAAGTGGTTTCGGTGTTGAGTTGATGAATGGGTATTGGGTTGTTGAGCGGCCGAGTTGTTGGTTTGTAGGTGGAGAATGAAATGTAAGAAAGACGGAGGAAGCTGGGTGGAGGAGGGTTTAAGTATCCAGGCGGCAAGCGGGAAGGTGGCAGTGTGAAGGCGGCCATGTATGAGTAATGACCTAAGTGATCCGTGCGTCACCGCAAGCAGGGAAGGCGAACGTTCGAGCGGCTTCGAACTTGCCTTCACCTTTACACAATCAGGACCGCCTGGGCCTCCAAAGCAAAGTATTCACCAATTATTCCCTGATATACACATTTTAGTCGCTAGAAAGAGTCTTCAAAAAGCAACAGAATCCGTCAGCGTCAACGAGTTATCTCAGGCTGATGGCATAATGGTACCTTCCCCGCTCCCGTTATCGCTTTGGACAATCCATGTGACCCTACCTTATCGGCCAACTAGGTACTCCATATGAAGTGGAAACAGCTACGTGAGGCTTCACTTCATCAGCGTTCTGCTTCCTACACAGTTTGATGCAGGCTTTCTCTAAACATGACTTGTAGATGAATTTATTGGAATAGTTTATTTGGTATGACCAAGAGGCTATATATATCGCCATTTCCTGCTATCTCACGTCCTCATATAACAGAGTAAAGACGGCAAAATGTTGACAGACTTTCGCATGTCCATCTCAATGCAGTACTGCACCTGGCGGCTTCAACAATCTGCAGGTGGCATCAAACTGTCACTCCTGCCTTCCACCAACTACCTGGGGAAACAATTTGGATGTCTCACCTGTGAGACAGCCCACCTTATGCATAGACAGCCTTAGCATCCAGGGCTTCACTTAGGAATGCACCGCTGACTCTGCTCATGCTTCTCATAATTCCTGGTTCTTCCTCGGAAGTCACAGTGAATGCAGACTTTATTGGATGACGCAATCGTGAGTGAAATCAATTATGCGCTGTTTCCCATTCTATTTTCTCGGATGCCTGATGATTTCTCATCAGTAGATAATGGTGCACGGGCCATAAAATCCAGCCTCATCTTCCTCTCTAGAGCTCTCGTTGAACGCCACCGCACGGACTGCATTGAAAATGGAGATCTTCGTGTGGCGAATATCCTCAGAAGTCCAGAGAGGAGACAAGAAGTGACATTGACAAGAGAGGTGATTCAGAAGCACTCTCTTTTATATGTTGCAAGTGGGAGCTGCTGGCACGTTGTGTTTACTTTGTCCAAAAGAGGTATCCGTTCAGTAAGGCTGAGAGTTTATGGGTTGCTATTAGGCGCTCCCAAATGTCTGCCTTGCCCTAGACTACAAGGCTGCTATTTTCGCTATAGTGTTTAATATTGTCTTGTGCAACGTACTCCTGTAATCTATTTCCGGTTTTATACATTATATATGTTTCATAGATCTAGTTGGCCCTACAATGTTCGCGGAAAGAGAGCTCACTGTTTGGTTTCTCAGGACTGATTGACAAGCTTGATCTAAGCTTGACACAGGTCTAATACAGCTCTAACCCAGCGTTAGTATAGTATTGTTTTCCAGTGTAAAACAGACTCTTTTGATAGGTAAAATAGCTGCCAGGTTGCCCATCCTACTTGACTTCCTACTTCGGTGAAGCAAGGGTGGCTTACATTTTGCGTCTCGAGATGTTTGCAAAACATACTTATGGAGCCGAGGCTGGGACTGGAACTTGCCCTACTGAAATGAAGATTTCTGATGCGGTGATCGCTGCTCCCGGAGGGTCATTGTCAGCCATAGGATGGTATGCCATACCATAGTCTTGTTGGCGCTGCAAAGGATGCGTTTTATTGCCAGAACGCCTCGTTAGACTGGGCGTCTAAGAAGTGAAATCTCCAGCGCAGGAACCTCAAAAGAATATGTTAGTGAGGTAAAGAACGCGCAGTGGTTCGTTCGCCTTATGCACCTGCAATTCAGCCATAGAGATTGTAAGTGGGAAACATAAGTAGTTCCCCAAATAGGTAATCTACGATGTGCAGAGTAAGCTCAGCGGTGTTTACATCTAACCCGGCCATGCTGTAGGTCGAATTCCCGTTTCGAATAATCGTGTCGTATGAGACGCGGTCAATAGTGATACACAAACAGATTATTCTGGGCTCTGGGTGGAGTAGTATATGTAGTTGGGTGCATACTTTGATGCAAGGAGTGGTGACCCAAGCCCTTCTTTAAGTACCATCGTAGCGCGATGTGAAACTGCACGAAGGAGTGTAGTTTTTCAACTCTATATATGTACTCCGTATAGCTCACTGTAACATTATTACACAACCAGGTAGTATCGGGACGGCCGAGTTTGTTGCCACGAAGGGCTGACGTGCCTTAATTTTCATCTGAGGTGATAGCCATCGAATCTAGACCTTCGCAACGCTTCTGGGGGGGACGTCTGTTGAAAAACCGATATAGAACAGCTAATGTGATCCTTACAAGAAATAAAGGCACGCACTCAGCTCCTATGCTGCGTAGTTGAAGCCTTGAAGGAGATCATTCAAATATCACAGCTAGGGGAACCGCAGGGGAACCGCACAGTCAGCGGCAGGTGGAGACTGGGGTCAAACGACACATCGAACGAAATTGTGATTTGGGGGATGTGCATTGATAATGAATACCCGCGTCCCACATGGGTAAAGCTGCCGTCCTTTGCGGTGAATGAATCAGTCGTGGAAGTCTCGAATGTACTGAATACCAGCGCGTGATGTAGCTGCAGCCAATTGCACGACGTCGAGACTTGTAGACAGGATTCGGATCTTGCAAGAGAGGTGAAAAGAAAATAGAGAGTTTAGTAAGGGGGTGTGGAGACGAATAGGACGGGAGATCGTAGGAATTAAGGGATGGTTTGATGGAAAAGGGGGACCGAGCTTGGCAGTCATGTGCGTGGGGCGCCATGACTAGCTCCATTTTCGTAGTTCATCGTGCCACTAGGGGACCTTTTTAAAATCAGCTAGCTGTCCTCAGTCCCACCACTCCTTGACTTCCGACTTGCACTCGCTCTCATACACACCTTAAAACTATCTCCAGGAACACACTGGCCTGTCATCTTAATCCACTCGTTTGCACTGCGTGGAAGACTCGACCGCTGTCTTCAACTTTTCCCAGGAAAACTTCAGAGACTCACAAACCGCAAATATGAAGGGTACGCATGTCTCGAGCTTCTGGGAACTGGAATTGACGTTTGCTAACATATACTTTAGCTATCATTCTCGTCGGGGGGTTTGGAACCCGGTTGCGACCTCTCGTATGTCTAGCTCACCTTCCCGGCTTACTGCAAGGACTTGAATCGCACCTTGAGCACATCCAGGAGCACGGGCGCTGATACCACGATAGACCCTTACATACCCAAAGCCATTGGTCGAGTTCGCGAACAAGCCAATGATCCAGCATCAGATCGAGGCTCTGGCTGCTGCCGGAGTCACAGACATCGTGTTGGCTGTCAACTATAGGCCAGAGATTATGACCGAAGCGCTCAAGACTGTTCGTACCCCCCCCCCCCAATCAATTGGAAGTAACCACGCTGATAACCTTCACTATATAGTATGAGAAGGCCTACAATGTTAAGATCGAGTTCTCCGTTGAGACCGAGCCGCTCGGTACTGCTGGACCACTGAAGCTTGCTGAGGGTATCCTCGGCAAGGACGACAGCCCCTTCTTCGTCCTGAACTCCGATGTAACCTGCGATTATCCCTTCAAGCAGCTCGCCGAGTTCCACAAGCAGCATGGTGATGAGGGTACTATTGTTGTCACCAAGGTGGAGGAGCCGTCCAAGTACGGTGTCGTCGTACACAAACCTAACCACCCGTCGAGGATAGACCGCTTCGTAGAGAAGCCTGTCGAGTTCGTCGGTAACCGCATCAATGCCGGTATTTACATCCTCAACCCCAGTGTCCTCAAGCGAATTGATCTCCGCCCCACCTCCATCGAGCAAGAGACTTTCCCTGCTATCTGCAAGGATGGACAGTTGCACTCATTCGACTTGGAGGGCTTCTGGATGGATGTTGGGCAACCCAAGGACTTCCTTACCGGAACCTGTTTGTACCTTTCTTCACTTTCCCGGAAGGGCTCGAAAATGCTCGTGTCAGCATCTGAGCCATACGTGCACGGAGGCAACGTCATGATCGACCCGTCTGCGAAGATTGGCAAGAACTGCCGCATCGGACCTAATGTCACCATTGGACCCGGTGTTGTTGTAGGCGATGGTGTGAGGCTGCAGCGCTGCGTTTTGTTGAAGAACAGCAAGGTCAAGGACCACGCCTGGATCAAGTCGGCCATTGTGGGCTGGAACAGCACTGTCGGCAAGTGGGCTCGTTTGGAGAACGTTACCGTCTTGGGTGACGATGTCTCCATCGGCGACGAGGTATACGTTAACGGTGGCTCCGTTCTGCCCCACAAGTCGATCAAGCAAAACGTCGACAGTAAGTTTTCATGTTAACGCGTTCGATGCACACTAGCTGACTTGAGATAGCTCCATCCATTATCATGTAAATGGCGTCACTATCTGGTGTTACGCCGTCTCGAACGCTTCTACATCACCGGTTTAGTGAATTATTTGCCTAACATGTTTTAATCATCATGCACTTTCTTGTATACTCGCCGATTGCGATTCGTCACTTCTTTTTGCATTTGCGTTTCTCGATTGGGTGTCTCGAGGAGGTTTATTTCAAACATACTGTCTACTCTTCTGAAAATTGGGTCTATAAAATCGGAGCTTTTGACATGTAGACCAGGAAAAGTCTGCGGGCTCGGTTCGGTCGGAGTGGCTGGGAGGCTCAGGTTACGGGTCGGCCACTCATGTTGATCGATTACTGATTCTGATCTCGTTTTTGTCGGTCTGGTTATGCGTGTGCTACGGAGCGGAAGGTTTGCATTGCGCGGACTGTGTTTTGGGAGCGGCGTGGGTTGCTTAGGTTAAGGCGAAGCAAGACGGCGATACTTGTTTTCTCTGATGAAGAAATCTTTGAACACCAAATATCTTTCGCCTTTGCGAGTCCGCGTGGTGGTCTTGTCAGTAGCTTGCTAATGATTAACGTACAACATGCAGGCGGCCTAGTTTGTTCCTTGAATGTGCACACAGTGCTCCTTTTGCTTGTTTGACTCTGTTAATATCAAACCGCCATACACTCCCACATGTGCCGCGATGCCTAACACTTCCTCATTAACCATACACTTGTCACATCCTCAACACCTCCGTTCCGCCGTATACTTCTTCCACATAGCTATTAATTTCTAACACTTCTCAACCAGATATACTTCTGTCTCCCATTCAGCGTTCAACAATCACAGGGCCATACTGTTCTAACTCCACGCCACTAGAACGACAGACCGCATTACTCTTCCACATGTCCACTAATACCCAACGCTTTCTCCAGCGATTATACTTCGGTCATGCCTACAGTATCTTAAACTAATCAACACTACACCGCCGTACTCTCCCACACGCAATCCAGTACCCAACGCTTTTTCCCCCGAAACTACTTCACACACGGATCCACCGTTCAGCAATCACAGAGCCACAGTGTCCTACATTTCCGCACCACTTAAGCCCGAGACCATATGTCCATACATTGATTCTATTCCAACATCGACACACCGACTGCGCACACACCGCACATCTCTATTTATCCCTGTTCACACTTCTCAACACATAGTCCTCTCTTTCCACTGCCTACATATACCCTCTATCCCTTGGGACTGGACCTTCTTCCCTTCTCTTCGCACGGCATCTTCGGATCAGTATGCACCAAAAATAATGAAAGCTTGAGTTATGGGGTATTCGGACTTCCAAAAAATTGGAGAGACTGAGCGATAGGGGGAGGGGAGGGTTTTGGGCCAGAAGCAGCCCTTCCAGCCCTCGATGTAGAGTCTGGGCTTTCCAAAGTTTCGAGGGGAGTGAGAGATGGGATGAGGGGGGTATGTGGGTAAAAATCGGCAAGGCTGGAGTTAATGGGATTATGAGGGCAGATGTGCTGAAAATAGATGAACAGTTTTGAAATGGGGCGCTTGGGCGTCCAAAAATCCGGGAAGAGTGAGCGATGGGAGGGGGGGGGGGTTTGAGGTGCACAAAACCAAAGGCATCTACTGAGGTGGCAATACTCTCGTCACTATGCGCCAAAAAGACAAGTTCTTTGGCTCCAAATATCGTAGCCCGGGCAGAAAAACTGTCCATGCCACACAGCCACGGTTGTCGGATCCGGGGCTTCTAAAAAGGCTCATAGAGGAGGTCGATGGAGAGAATAGAGGGGTGCTGAGGAGGAGAGGGGGATGCTGGGCTAAAAACGGTGGAAGTGAATGAGGATAATGGAAATATGTGCTGTGTATGGCAAAAGCAAATAGAGACTTCCCCTATATGGATGGTCCTTGGGCACTATCACCGAAAAGGCAGATCTTTACCTCCGATACGGTTGTTTTGGTGAGGAAGCAGTCACAGCCAACATGGTTGTGGTCACTGGGTTCCCATTTCATGAAGAAGGTTAAAGAAGGGAAGGAAGGGGGAAAGGGGAGGAGATGGGCAGAAGATGGTATAGATTGATTGGAATTGTGGGCATTAGCAAAACATACGGATTACCATCGATTGAGGTGGCTTGAGCCTGCAGGCCCAAAACTCCATGGTCGCATGATTCTGCTGTTCCTAAAATGCTTAAGGAGGTCAATGGCGGGGATTCCAACAGATCTGAAGACGTACAATAATGGGAGGATATTGAGCATCGCATACTAAAAGGATGCCGACTACTTTTGATGTGGTAACTACAAATTTGCAAGTCCAGCATGCCATGGCCGCCATATTTTGGTTGTCTTAAAAAATTCGTGGAGAGTGAACGATAACAAGGGAAAGAAAAGGGCGATCAAAATTAAAAAACTCGATTGGAATTGGTGAATCCTAGGCAATGTGAGTCAAAAACAAATGAAGCTTTCTACCGCGTAGTTCTTAAATTAGCAAGCAGCATTACACAGTCATCGTCACCGGATCTCCGTCTCCCAAGAAAGTTCAAGGAGCCGAATCATGTTACTATGGGCGCATGGCGGAGGAGGTGGACAAATCATATAGAGACCGGTCAGAATAATGGGGGTTTTAGGTGCTCGAAAAGTTCCGTGCGTTGTTTTAACAGGCTCTCGAGAGGGATTTAGGAGCTTGGGGAGGAAAAATATCGAGGTAATAACCCTATAGGGGTGTTCTGGGCAATATCCTACAGACTTCAATTTATAATGGCATTGCCGGTTGGTGGTGGCCTTTTACAGGAGTTTGTAGATTCAGTTTTCGCAAACCATTCTCCAAGGACAGATGGTGACCAGAAGACATCCGATTATAATTTCAACAGTCGCTTATGTGCTCCTGAATAGGTTCAAAAGCTTCACACATGACCAAAAAGATTGACACTTCCTCCACTTATAAATATGAACTTCCAATTCAGATCAAAAACAGAGAGTGATCAAACTAATGGTGGTCGGATAGGTTCAAAATAGGTGACTATAACAACTAGGTCCTCTTGGCTGGTGCTTTAAAGGCCTCGAAGAGAATCGCCGTGGGCTTTTGGTTTCAAAGGAAATGCAGACTTACATGGAATCTCAGTTTGGTCTGTCTTTCTGCATCAACGATTTCCTAATCTCGTATTCGCATTGTGCCAGTGCATTTGCGCCTCGATATCCCATGACAAGTTGAACCTACTTACTCCAGCCTTCTGAGATCCTCAACACCTGAACGCTCATGTCTGCCGCTTCAAATCCCCTCATATTGTTATGAATCCATTAAGCGTAGCAGCTTCAATTGTCAGTATCTTGGTGGCCGCAGGTGAAGTGGTCGAGATTGTTGAGCCGTTCGTGTCGTCGACAAAGGACGCGCCAAAGATCGCAGTTTTCGTCTACAGCGAGGTCAACCGAGTTCGCATCGTCGTGTCATAATTGCAGAATATCCTTTAGAACCTCTCTTCTCCTTCGTCTTCATCCACTTGAGCCGCTTTTATTCAAGTCAACCAACTGATTGTTACTTTCACCGATGGTGTTCTTATCTTTTTGGAGCTGCAGGCGATGCTAGCCCCCTTGAAAGTGTCTGATAGAGCTCAGTTCCAACTACGCTACCGCCTGTAGTAGGCAACAAAGAGGAACGCCACCTCCGATATTTTGGCTAAACTTCAGAGGCTTCTGGTCTCACTATCTGCGATGCTGAACATTTTCCAGTGGTGTGTTATCAGAGCAGTTCGCGCATCGGCCAAACTTGCTGACAATTTCTAAAAGCGGTTCCGACGTTGCAGCTGCACTGTCTCAACAGGCTCTCGAGGTACAGATAACGAGGATATTGGACGACAATAAATCATCACAATCAGAGTAAGGGAGCTGGGGGATGATTTTGACGCCAATGTCATATTAGCAAAGCAACGGAACTGAGGCTTGCGAGAGTTAAAGAAGAGAGAAATTGTGTGCTTATGGTTAGTGTAGCCCCTTGGGTAAGGCTCAATTCGGCTACAGAAGAAGATGAAGAACAAAAACAGACCACGGCTTCCATCGCCGGTGCTCCAGCCAATCGACTTAGTTGCTTAAGCACAATTTCCTCTACTAATCACTTCACAAGCTTCCGGTTTGAATACGACCTAGAAACTTCACGCGTATATCGGAGAACGGAAGGAAATGAGAGCCGATTCCTGTTTTTAAGCTCTGCAATTGGATCCAGAGCTTGGTCTGCTTTCTCAGGTCTAAGTCTTGCTGATATATCCGTTATTTCAGCCATACGCTGCTATTGTATCAGGCTGATATCCAAAAACCCCAACACTATACCTTCGGTAATATGTCTGACGGTCAATCCTCTATCGAAAATTTCCTGAGTCATCTCTATATGTGGGTGGAGGCGCGGGAGGAAGGTTGCATTGCACCGAGGGACTCCCATATCAGTTAGTTTCTAGAGCAGAGAAGGCGGTAACTCACCCTCTCTCTGTGTTTCCCGCGTTGATCTCCTCGATATCCAGGTTGCGGCTTTTCCAGCTAGAGCGCTCATTCTTTTCCTTATTTTCCTTAATAGGAGTGAGAAGAAGAAAAAGAAGAAGAAAAAGAAGAAGAAAAAGAAGAAGAAAAAGAAGAAGAAAAAGAAGAAAAAGAAGAAAAAAAAGAAGAAAAAGAAGAAAAAAAAGAAGAATGACGTTCACGCCAAATTCTAGGGTACAGTTTGCTTATTAAAATTAGTCTAAAAACCTTGCGTTTATGACTAACTTACTAGGAAGAACGTTTCTTTATCGCTAATATGTATACACCCAGAGCCACCAACCGCACATACATACGTAAGTGCAATAAATACCAACCTTCGATGCCTAACGGCTTTATACTTTAAGAGGAGGTAAGTTACTAGAGCTGTGGCAAATATATGGAATAGGCAGTCTCCGGCAAAAGCGACATATATTCCAGTATCGTTATTATAAAACAAGACCGCCAAGTCCACAGCTTGAAGTAAGCCAGTAACAGCAACGATAGTAGGAGCGAGTATACGGAATATGCGTTCTGAGTACGATATACGAGATATAAGGACGGCCCGAGTTCTTTATTAGCAGTTTTCTTTCTGATAGTGTTGGTGCAAACTTCAATACTAAGCCCATTCAGCCAGGACAGCACTAATAGTAACTGAAGGGCAACGATCGATTTAACTCCTAGCCAAACGCTAAAAAGAACGAGAACAGTGATAAGGAGGGCAGTGAAGTATGAGACTAATGGAAAAAAGTTTCGCTTCGTTATAGTCGACCATGACTTTATCCGCACAGGTGACTTTGGATCCCAGCGATGGAATATCTGGGCAAGGCCGAGCAGGCCGGTGAGCACTGTGGAGATGAACATTGCAGATGATAGGTCATGCATCGCCATACAGTGGAACTAACGAAAGAAGATTGGTATAGGGATGTAAGCAAAGAATGCGCAGGACGACAACCGGTGAAGGACTTTCAGCCTTACTGAAGGACGCTCATAATATATCATAGAGGATGGGCCTCCCCATCCTCGCTTGCTCTCGGGCTTCTGCTTTACGAGCTTCACGAACAACCAGGGCAGGTTGCCTTTCTGCAAGCATCTCTTGCTTGCTCTCAGAGGGAAGTGAAATGAGGGAAGTTACGAGGGGAGTGGAATGAGGGAAGTTACGAGGACAATGTAATGAGGGAAGTTATGAGGGGAGTGGAATGAGGGAAGTGAAATAAAATGGAATGAGGTGAAAAGAAAACAGAAGAAATGAAATGAAATGAGGGATGTGAAATGAGGGAAGTGAAATAAAATGGAATGAGGTGAAAAGAAAACAGAAATGAAATGAAATGAGGGATGTGAAATGAGGGATGTGAAATGAGGGATGTGAAATGAGGGATGTGAAATGAGGGAAGCTGTTCGGTTCGTACGTCAAGCCTCCTCGACCAACTTTCTCAAGAGCCAAAACTGCATTGCAACATTATCTTTGCGGAAAGCAACACCAAACTCGTTATTTCACTTCATAGGCTGGCTAGGATGCTAGCCTACCACAGCCGTCGTGGATATCAATTTACTTCTCCAGCCTCGTGGCTCATCTGAACCAAATGGCTCGCCTCCTAACCAGCCTATCAAGCGCGCAGCCTCCCAGGCATAGGGACCAGAAGACGACAACTTTGCAAAGCGCTTCGTCCAATTTCCCCATTCCAGCAATGTTGAAGAAGTCCTGACATATAAATCTAGCACAAGGTATTTCATTTTTAGACTATCATCTTATTCTGCAATGAGACACAACTGAAACCGAATCGGAGGCTTCTGAGCTTGAGCGGAAGCATAATTCGGCCATCCAAATTGAAATCGAGAGGCTGCATAGACCTGAAAGTTGTGTACAGAACAATGTCCGGTTCAAAGCCGCTAGGCAAGCTACAAAGTCTCACAGGTATTGTGATTGCATATCTGACGTGCGCCGGGGGATGGATTGTCCAAGTTTATTACCATGGCGAGACAAAAGTCGACAGTGTGGCTATTCGATTCCCACATGAAAGCCTTATGAAGGAGTGGAATGGCCTCATTAACGAACGACACCTAAAGCCTAAAATTTGTAGATAATCAACCTCATCCGAATCACTAGGCTAACAGCATGGCCATTTCCGTGGAAAGAGAGTCTTGAATCCGGAATACTCCAGCTTTTCCAACCCACTTTGCGCTGCTTAGTACTACTGAAGGTGTATATGGCCCCCTTGTTAGTATGATTGTTCTCCTTTACAAGTCAGTAAAAAAGAGGAACATTTGGAGGAAATTTATGTTGAAGTTTATTGAGGAAGGAGAACGGACACGAACTAATGCCCACCCTAGTGATGCCGTGCATCACTGGAATGTGCTACCAAATCTTCCCTATTCGACATACTCCCTATAGATACTGCATCATGACCAGTTCTACCTCGAAAGCCACATCTAACAAAGCACCGTCTGCCGAAATCCCCTCAGTGATCTTTAACTTCCATACTGCATGTATTTTATGGGCTGCTTATTAATCACCCCTTACCGCTCACAATCTCTCATCCTCTTTTCATATGTATAAACTTTTCCTATCTCCTATATTGCTCTTTCTTTATTTATTCCATTGAGGAAGCACTGGAAATTTAGCTAGGGACAAAAACAACCAAATGGAGAAGGACGAATAGTTGTTGGCGGAGTCGAAAATTTTGGCGGAAACGAAAATAGGGTGGAAGCCTGTGGCGAGTTTTCTTTAGGGACCGTCTCGTACTAATGGGTCTGTCAGCTATTAAAAGAAATTTTAAAAATTAAGTAAACCGGAGATGGCATACTGTACGCCCTCTAACTAGATAGTGGTAACGGTATCTACAAGTAGCTACATGTGAACAAGGTAGGGCTCTGTGGATGAGGTTCTGTGGAGTAGTTATCCTACCCAGCTATGACAACGGATTCCAGTATGCCGAACGCAGGCCCATCATGGAGCTGCACCGGAGCAGAGCTTTCTCTCATCAGTGGACACTCCATGACCAGTTGAAGATAGTGGCAATTCTCCGTGACACTCCCAACATCGTCCGATAGTGAGTGAGTTATAGAGAAGGTACAGCCCTAGTACCCTGGTATTTCTTCTCATGAACCCTTTAAAGGCTGATTTGGCGCTGAGGTCACTGGGACACTCTCTTCACTCTAAGTAAATATTTCCCCGTATCCTAGACAGATTATCAAGAAACCGTCCCCCACTTTTCTGCTGCACCGGCGGCTTTGCAGCACTCCCACTTCTCCCAGGTCTCTGTTTCTGATTTCCAGAATCCAACGCCTTCTGCCTCTCTTCCGCCAATTTCACCAATCCATCAATAAACTTCATCCTCGCTCTCTCCTCCGCCGTCCCCTTCCAAACCTTTGCTAGATCCCTCAACGCCTGGATACGTATCATAGCAGCCTCCTTCCCCTTTTGTCCGTCCTCACTCCCAGAAATCAAATCAGAGATTTCCATTCGCAGATTCTCAGCAAACTGGCGGCCTTTTTCTTCGCGGCTATGGTTGTCGGAGCCGGGCTCTGGAGCGGAGACGGAGATTAGGGAGGATGCGAGGGAGACTTCGGAGGGGGGAAGCGTCCAGTGCATGGCTTCGCCGAACACTTTTATTACAGCTTCTAGACGCAAGCGAACGAGGGTTAGCGTGCGGAGTTGGGAGACGTAGGGGGGTTCTGTGGTGTTTCCATCGGTGGAGCTTGTTGGATCTTGATTATCGGCGCCTTTCTCAGGCCCATCTTCCGTCTCCCGGACTTCAGAGTTAGGGTTGGCCGCCTCTACGGGTACTCCACCGGGAAGGAACTTCTCAATGTCTGGTTTTAAACCAACTGTAAGAGCATCTGTCAAGCTAATGGTCTCTCCGCGCAGCACCTCGACTTCGTATGCTAACCGGGCGCCGCTCCGGAGTATATCTTCGGTCAATTGGGTAAGGACAGTGGATAGGCGAGTGGTGTGAGCATTGAGCTGCGAGAGGAGATCTTGTGTCTGGGAGGAGAGATCTGCGAGTGGTACGGCGTTCTTTGATGAGCGGGAGGATGTAGACAGAGAAGGTAAGGTGGCATTTAGGTAGTCGGCTGGGTCAAAAGTGGGCTGTAGGAAAGGGCGGAGAGTAGCGTCTGATATGTGGGAGGAATTGGGCACTGCATTGTGGTCAAGAGCCATGGAGGGAATTGTCATGGTGGAGATGGAATGGCTGACACAAAGGATAATTCATTTTGGTGGTGAATCGCACTGGTGAGGTGAACCAAGAGTTTGGTGATGTGCGCCACAGTTGAGCCCCGCGTTTTTAGATTTGGAGCGCCAGAAGTAGGGACCAGACACACTAAAACGGGAGCTATCCAGAGGCCATTTAATACGGTCACAGTCTCCATCACCCATTGCAACTACATACACGCTACAGACGCGAACAGCTGCATGCAGATTCACGACTTCATGATCCAACACAACGCTCGTTTTGCTTACCCACCGGCTGTCGCCATACGCCCTGTTCTTCCTCTTGCGGTTCGTCGCTTCAACAGCTTAGTGGGGAAGTTTCTGAGAAGCACAGCCACAGCTTTTGCTGCCTGGAGCTTTGGTCTTACACCTACCTACCTTTCAGTATTGAACATCTTGAGGAACGCCCATTCACTTCGATTTCTGCCTTGTAGCACTCCTTCATTCAAGAGAAAGGCCGATTGGTTCATTTGATTGCCTCAGCCGCTCTCTGGCTACCTCTCTCTTGACCTTGTTTTTGATCTTCTCGTTCTCTTTCTTCAACGTTAACACTCAACCTCGGTGACCACCATCAGCTCACTGACCACAATCAAATCTTTACAGTACATCAAATCATTCTTCCAGACAGTTCTCTTCCTGGCACAGGCATTCAAAAAATTTGACGCACCACGTCCAGAAATTGCCGTACATTTCTTCTTAGACTCTGTGTTCGCCCTACTTCTGCGGCCTCGCTTTCAGGAAGCGGAGGTCTGATGCTAAACACCCCCGCGAAGCATACACATCAACTTCGGCTTGATATTACCGTTTCCTTATTTTAATTCCTGCAAGCTTACTCCATCTTACGGTCAGACAAGCCACAAGCTCAGATTAACTTCAGGCTTCGCCTTCCAGCGCTCCAACCAAACACGACGAGGCTCGTGATTGATTGGATTGCGCATCGGAATCATGCCGCGCAAAGCTTTCATCGCCCACCTCCAGGAAGCCGTTGACGGGATTTCAGTGGCTGGCATCTCAAAAGTAAAGGCTAAAGACGATGGTGAATTTACCTTTCAGTGTACCACCAGCGGAGAGTCACTTCAGATTTCGGCTCTAGTGCCCGAACTGGGTGACTACCCAACGAGCCACTCATACTATCTCTTTGCAAACGACGAGGCCCCCAAAGATATAGCAAACAAGTTCACTTCCATAGCTGAAGATGCTGCTGGGAAAACTATCCCTCAATTACTGGAACTGGTCGCTTCTAGATTGAGTTCAGCCGATGAAGATGGGGATATGCAGATGGTGGATTCTCAAGAGTACGAATACGATGACGACGACGACGACGACGACGACGACGACGATGATGATGTAGAAGAATACTCCGAGGACGAGTGTTCCCCTCTCGATTCGGCGGATACATCTAGGCCAACTTATGGAATCCACGATGCGCATACCGAAATTCAAGCTCACACCAAACCAACATCGACCTTCAGGCAGCGTATCCGCTCCGACCTCATGATGGCAAAGGCAGCGGGGTTCAAGGTTGGCCATCTTGGTGGACTCATGGATGGCCTTAGTTGCTTCGTTTCTCTATCAATAAGGATATCCAAGCTTGGAATCTCAGAGGAAGCCATGCAGGCCTGGAAAATCGAGCCGAACGAGTACCTTGTCGTCATTTTCAAGTATCCACATGGTTACAGGTCTATGGACTCCCTAAAGTCTTCTGATCTCAATATCGAGATACGCGTAGGCATCAGCAACACGTACAAGCCCACTATGCAGGAAGCTATCCAAGCCTTCGCTACACTGTCAAAGGAAGGAGAGAAGATCCGGAACCAGGAGTCCGACACGGACTCACAGGCAGGCAATATCTCACCGAAAGGGTTCCGCAGTTCATTTATCTCAAGGCCTCTTAACCAGCTCTTGAATGAGCGGTTCTTCCACTTGCTCCAATATCGCTACAGCGGAATGCCATGGGGAGGGGCTGAGTCATTCTACAATGACCACTACGGGCGTGGGCAAAAACATTCTGATCTTTTGGAGGAGCAGTATATGGCACCGGAGGAGGTGACTACATCCTACCCTCCGATTGTTACTGCAGACCACGTTCAGGACTGTCCTAGAGACCAAGAACACTCGCTCCCTCTCGTGAGTATGCAATTGGTGCTTCGGCACTTCGTTCGATGCACAGAATTCTGCCTCATTTGCTTTACCAAATTACCGGACGACTTGCAAGCCATCAAGCCGTACGTCTGTGACAAGCCTCTGTGCTTGTACCAGTACATGTCGCTCGGCTTCGGACCTAGCATTGAACATGAAATTCTCTCCCAGCCAAAGGTCGTGGACTTGCTGATCAGTTTCTGTTACGCTAGTGCGCGATCCAACCTCAAAGACTTTCCAACCGGGTTGAGTCTGATGGTGCCTCCTTTGGTCGCGTGTAGGCGGGATTTTGCCCCCATTCATGATGGCAACAGCGGCCCCTATCCTCCCCCACCCATTCTGGCTCCAAGACCTGATGCTGGTGAAGCTGAACAAGGGTCTAAAATGCGTTATAATCCTGTCTCGAGGGAACTCATTTTCGACAAACGGGGAGCGAAATGTCCCTTTAGGAAGGGCGATTGGCTCGTGATTCATTTGCCTGACAATGTACCACGGCATTGTCGTGTAGTGGAGACGGATTTTTTTCCTACTGTCAGAGTCTCAGAGCCCGTTACGCCTACCAGCAGTGGCGTTATTTATCCACACCAAACACCACCAAAGTCTACGCCATCAACAACTCCACACAACCAATTCCAGTCTGCAGGCTATTATATATATAAAGATAATTTCGATGACTTGGATGACGTTTGCAAGCGGGAAATTATATGTGGTCTGCTTGATGTGCTGCCCAGCGTTGCTGAGATGCACCAGTACCTCACACGAACCCCGTATTCGTCGCTAGGCACCTGGATTGACCGGCTGTCCCCAGCTGCTGTAGGTCTCTTGCGTTGGATTATCGCCTCTAATCGTGCGTGCATTATCCAAGTCGAGGATGAAGGAAATACTTCTGTAAATGGGAAGAAGGGGGAGGAACGGCTGTACGGAATGCAGGGTTGGGTGCAATTTCGATTCGCAATGGGTGCACCACACAAGGAGAGACTCTTCATACAATCAGTACGGGAAACCTCAGAGCGGTTGAAGCTGAAATACCCGACGCTGTTTGCCTGGCACGGGAGTCCCCTTGCAAACTGGCATAGCATCATCCGAGAGGGTCTGCACTTCAACCACACCGCCCACGGCCGCGCATTCGGTCATGGTGTGTACCACTCACTCAATATCAACACGAGTATGGGCTATTGTGGAGGAGGAAGTGTTCCATGGCCAGCGAGCGACTTGAGAATCACTACCGCTATCGCACTTAACGAGATCGTCAATGCCCCCGAGGAGTACGTCAGCTCCAGTCCCCACCTCGTTGTCGCACAACTTGACTGGATCCAAACGAGATACCTATTCATCCGGAGTGGGATTAGTGCAAGTCCAGGACCCGCCTATCAGCTCCCTACCAATGCCGTAGCCACCAAAGAAACGCAACCCCTTGATTGTATTGACCAAGACCCTCTGATGACTCCTAGGGGCTCGACAGATAAGCTCATCATCCCTATCCACGCGATCCCGGGTTCCCGTCGAGTGAAGTCTCGAGAGACCAAGAGACCAAGCAAGCGCCAAAAGAGTTCTGGAAAGAGCATGTACGACCCGATCGAACTAGATGCAGATAATGGTGATACAGCCAGTGTAGCTACTCTGGATGAAGACTTGGCCATATTCCTGGACGAAGAATTGCATCAACCCGACTCCCGGAGCGAGAACCTTTCACCTTCCAGCAAAGGAAAATCAAAAGCGCCAGGCTTCTTCTCCAAACTGGTCGGCTTAAAGCCATCGAAGCCTACGACTGACTTTGTGCCTGGGACCTTAGATCATTCTTCGCTGCCTATGCTTCAGCCTCCTGTTTGGGCCACATCATCTGCGACCAAGCGTCTTCAGATTGACTTCCGGGAGTTGCTGAAGATTCAGGACAAGGAGCCACTGCATGAGCTAGGATGGTACATCGACCCGGAACTCGTCACCAACATGTATCAGTGGATCGTCGAGCTGCATTCCTTTGACCCGACGCTACCTCTGGCGAAGGATATGAAGGCGAGGAATATCAAGAGCATCGTACTGGAACTCCGCTTCGGAAAGGATTACCCAATGAGCCCACCATTCGTCAGGGTTATCCGTCCCCGGTTCCTGGGCTTCCAGCAGGGCGGTGGTGGACACGTTACAGCTGGCGGTGCGTTGTGCATGGAACTTCTCACAAACAACGGCTGGAGCGCTGTCTCTTCGATTGAATCTGTGCTCCTCCAAGTCCGTATGGCGATGTCGAGCTTGGACCCTAAGCCAGCTCGTCTTGACAGTGGCGGCCGTGCTGATTATGGCGTCGGTGAAGCTGTGGAAGCTTACATCCGGGCTTGCAATATTCATGGATGGACTGTGCCTGCCGGGTTCAGGGAGATGGCGTATGGTGGTGCTCTGAGTGGGTATGGCGGTACTATGAGTGGCACTGGTTCGAGATGGTTCCCAAGCCTGCATGATTGATTTGATGGCAACTGCAATAAAGTCGTGAGAAGGAAAGGGTAAAGTATCTGGCGTCTCCATTTTTTTTTATCTTGCTTAGTATGTGGCATGGTATCCTCCTTTTCCTTCCTGTATACGAAAGACTATGGCATCTCAATTTCCTTTCGGGCGTTCTGAGCATCAGTTGCGTGAGTTTTCATGGGTAAAGGTTTCTTTGCTTAGACTGAATATAGTGTTGAATGGTACGGCGGAGAGGAGTTCTTACAGGACTCTACACCAGTGGCGGACGAGAAAGGCACAGGAGATGGTCAAACAGTGACTGTATGCTTCCTTTCTTTCTAACTGTGATTGAGGCGGTATGACATGATGTCGGCATTGAAATTGACAGCATAGCATGTATGATATGAATGCTTGACGAAAATTGGTCCTTTCTGCTCGGTGTGATATCGCGGTGTAAACCTAAAGCTTTTATACTTACTAATGCATAAGGATGGCTTCTCACTAATCCGTACCGTACAGGAGGTGCTTAGCCGATGTCGGCGGTCCCATGCGCGTGAATTTATCTGCATACAACTAGCTTTCAACAACTTCCCAAACTGTTCATCGATTAACTAATGACAGGTATATCCCAAACTCCAGCCTTCAACGGTTCTGGTGATGCACTGTGTAAGGGGCGGACACAAAGCCTTGAAGATTACATGCCATCCATTTCAGTTTCCTGCACTCACCGGAAGACTTGTCTAAAGAGACTAATTGAAATACAATCCTCTAGAGAAAGCTTTCGTAGATTATATGTGAAGGTGCTACACCGAACTAGAAAGACACTGATCTTGGCGTAATGATAATGGGTACAAATATGTAGTGGTAAGTACCACACTAGGTTTGGGTACGCTGAAGTCGGAACGATATGCACCTTGATGGTTACTCTTCGTGTCACCAGTTGGTTCGGGGTCGACTGGAGTGAAAATAATCAGAGTACATTAAATCATTTCTCATAAGGCATTTGTCCTCATTATACGCAAAACGACCATACAACTCCGAACCAACCCAAGGAACAATAAACATCAAGGTATCCGCTCCGCTCCGCTCCAACACCAAACACATTCCCCCATCCCCTTTCCCTCTCCACTCATTCCCCCGATAACTCAAAACATCACCCAAGTCAACAAGCATTTCAATCAACCATATCCAAAACCTCGATCTCACTCTCCCTCCACCTCCTCCTCTCCTTCTCCGTCTGCGTCCTCTTCGGCACATTACTAACCATTCTCTGCGGGCTCTCTTCATCCACATACTCCCATGCGCCCGCCAGGCTCTTGCGGAGGGCAATTGCGCGCTTTTTCTTTGCTGTTGGGGGGGTTTTCCGTAGTAGGGTTCGGGGTGGGGAGGGGAGTTTGGTTGTAGTGGGTATGGCAGTTGTTTTCGATTTGCTGGTGGTGGCGACAGTGGTTCTGGTTGTAAGCCTATACGCTTGATCGAGGAAATTCGAAGTATGGTTTCTCGGCGAGCGCCGGAGCGGCGATGGAGACGGTGGCGGTGCCATATGCGATGTCGTCGGCGCTGAGGCCGCCGGCGGAAGGCGGCCGAAGCTGGTTAGGTTAAGATCGGGAAGGCCTGGTGACGGAAGTGGATGTGTAATGTCGGTTTTGTTTATACGAGGCGATTTCTGGAGGCAGGAGACGGGGGACAGGCTTAGATTGTTGATGTCTGGGGAAGTGCTGGATTTGCATAGACGCGCTGATCTCCGACGGGAGGATGTGGAGTTGGTGGTGGAGGTGGAAGACTGTGAGAAGTTTGAGGATATGGAACGGAGGGGTGGGCGAGGACGGGTGGTCGTTTTTGAGGTCGTCCGGCGGGTGGCGGTCATCGTTTGGGGAAGGGGTTGAGGCATCGTAGGGGGTGAGGAGGAGGTTAGGTCAAGTGTTTCGATCTCTTCCACAGTGCTTTGGAGTTTTATTGGAGCCGGCAGAGCAATAGAGTCAGTTGTAGTAGGCGCTGCGGCTCGTGGTTTCAGGGGCGAAGGAGTCATACGCGCCCATGTCTCTCCGAGAGTAGCTTGTCGTTTTCCCGGTGAAGCTACCACGGACGTCTGATGTATCTTTTGCTGTCCAGCAGCAGTAGCATTACTTCTTCCTGTTGTTTTCGGTTTCTTCGGCAAATGGGCAGGTGAGCTGACCAAATCTAAAGTATCAATCGTTACTGAGCATGGTGGTGGTGGTGTACAAGGCCGCTCCGAAACGGATGAGCTACCAACAGGCATAGTTTGTGAGCGCCTCGCAAGGCCTTGTCTCGTCCTCTTGGTTACCCCAGACGGCTGTTCTTCCGCAACAGGCGATGAACGCTTGTCAGCGACCGGTTTAGTAAAGAGGGCGGCGGGGGGTTTAGCGGGCGATGAGGATAGTAAGTCAATAACCGTGGGCTTATTGGATTGTTTCGCAGGTTGTGAGGGCGCAGGTTGGCCACGAAAAGTAGAGGGCAAGCCGGTATCCTGGGATAACGTCGTAGGGAACAAATCCTCATTTTGAAGTTTTGACGAAGCCGGGGCTCTGATTCCTGGTTTAGTAACTTTAGCATACATATCGAGAGCCCCTTTGGGCATGCCACCGATGGTGTTTGCGCGTCTCGATGTCTTTGCAGCAGCCGGTTTTGCTGGTTTCTTCGCGGCTACTGCTTTCTTAGGTTTCCGGCCTCCGGCTTCCCAGTCTTCAATGGTAAGGGGTACGCCGACTTTGACATATGTCTCTAGAACCCAAACTCGGTCGGGCTTGGTAGGGTCATACAATGTCGGAGCACGCTTCTTCGGGGCGCCACTGTCAACGTCATCAACCTCGGGGCTATCTTCCTCTGAGTCTGGTTCTGGTAGCTCATCATCCGGCTCTTCCTTTGCTAGGTCAATGTTAACGAGTTCGATCGGCGTATAACTGATCCGGATCTCGGTCGTATTATCGGTAATTGCATGGTTCCTCTTCCCATGTATCCCCTTCACCAGCTTCCCTTCATCCTGTTCAATTATGTCTGGGTCATCTGACACAGGGTCCCTGTCCCCTCTCATTCGAAGCTTGCGGACAAGCAGGGCGGGAGCAAGGTTTCGAATGAAATGTTTTGCGCCTCCGAGCTTTGTCCAGTCAAAGGCATCTTGAGTAAATTCCCGTAAACCAGGAAAGTCCAGGTCTTGATCCCATTTGATCGAGTCTCTTAATCTATCCAGGGCAGCTTTGGACGAAACAACTGGATGGGTATAGTAGCCCAGAATGTCCTTTCGTGGAAAGTCCTCCGGAATAGCCAAAGCGCCGTGTTTCCGCTTGAATAACTTACTCTGGTTCGTCTTGAGTTCATGTTGGAGTCTCTCCCTCCATGCACTCAATCCTGCGGTGTCGTTCCGTGCAAGCGCACACAGATCTCTTCCAAATCCAGCCCTTGCAGCCTCACACGCAGTCTTGGGACCGCACCCCGGGATACCTTCCGGGACATAATCACCTCCGCTCATTAGTGCAACCAATATCATTCCTTCTCGATCAAGGCCAGAAGCTCCGTTCTTTGTCTTGACCGCATCGTACACATTTACGTGAGTGGGCGTCTTCCCACCCTTCGACTCCGGTGACCAGTTGCGCAAGGTTATGCCGCTCCCAAACATGAGTGTGTCCACATCTTCACTAAGAACTGCGTCGACTATCCCTTCTCTTTGTAGCAATGCGCATTCAGCTTCCGCCTCGCCGGGCGCAAGATGTATAGGGAAACCAAACTGTTTAAGAAGCTGCTTCGCCAGGAATTCGGGAATTGATGCAACATTGGGTCCGGTCCGTTTATTTCTTTTGAAGGGAGGCTTATTTGGTCCGTCGAATACGAAAATGGGATTTATATTCAGAGATATCATACGAAGGAGTCGATAATAGAAGGTCCGAAGCGCTGGATTTGTGCCTCCTGCAGAGCTTGTTAGAAGCAAGCGTATTCTATTTAGACAGAAAGAGACTGACCTTTGCTAGCTTGTATTTGGAAGAGCCATATAGATACGTCTATAGCGATGCGCAGCGGGCGTCCTGTTGCCTCATACTTCTCCACAGCGAATTTGGAGAGCGCAATGCGTTCGCCAGGCCCTATCTCCTTGTAGACCCTGTGAGTTGTCAGCATAAAGTAAAACAGCGACCCGAATACTGCACATACCCGTGAATGCCCATCGTTGCGGTGAGGTTTGAGGGCTGTTAGAGGAGCCCTTTGGCCACTCGATCATTGTGCATGATCCCAAGTTGGAATACAAGGGGTGGTTCCCGATTGTTGGCATGGAAACGGCGCCAAGCCAAACCCGCGATATTCGCCATCAACAAAGTAAATCACTATCTGATAAAACTTACACGACGGACAACTTTAACAGCTTGACGTGCCTCAACCGGCATCATGGCACCGACACGCAGACTCAGTACACCGGGCAAAGACCTAGTTGACCGCAGCTACCCCGACTCATCGCCAGACCCGCTCGCCCTTTCTTTGGATGAAAATCAATCGACATCACGAAGGAAGTCGATGTCACGACAGAAAACGCCGTTAAGGTCGACCACACCGAGCAAACAAAACCGTCAAACATCAGTCGAATTCTCATCTCCCTCCAAATCAATGGTGCTGAATACTGGGCGGGCTGCAGGAGCAAGTCCATGGAGGATCAAGGTCACTGTAGAGGCGGAGCCGGGTAGTGATGACGAGAATAATTCAAGATCACCAAGTGTTCGCCCCGTAATACGGACGACAACCACAACAGTACCTCTGAAAGGCGGGGATTCGTCTTCACCTGTCAAACGGCGTGGGAGATCCAGGAAGTCGGATGGTACAGTATCAGCGAAAGCCAAACGGAATGGGACTCCTGTCCGAAGAAGGTCGGGAAGTCGAAAGCCGAGTGTTGGTGCTGTGGACGTCAGTGAGGTCGATCTGCCAGCTGAAGCTGGCACCTTATCCCCGAAGAAGCGGGGAAGAGGACGCCCTAGGAAGAGCATTCAGCTTGCTGTGGATGAAGATACGTTGGTAGAGAGTGGGGAGGCACAAACAGAGCAGCTTCAGGAGCGATCCCCATCTACTCCCAAGGAGACACCAGCTCTGTCCTCTGATGAGCATATAGCGAGAGTCGGTTTTGCAAAGACACCCAGGAACACGGAGATCAGTACACGAATCAGCCAAAGGACCCTCACTCCGGCGCAGGTTGGTGGCGAGGCTCCGGGGCTCTCTACAAGTGAAGAGGATGCTGAAATTGATACACCATCCGACTCTCAAGATGATATAGCCATGCCTGAGGTTCAACTTGCTCCCGGAACTTCATCATCAGCTCCGCAAGCAACATATACGCCACATGCAGAGAGCGCGATAGAAAATGAATACGAGGACCAAGGAGAGTATGATTCTGGAATTGATGAAGGAATATCCGGGTTCCCCGAAGATACCACAATCCTCGAAAGCGAGAACTTTAGCATGGTGTCTGTGGATTCGCTGCCCAGCATTCAGTCATTGAGCAGTCCATTGCACGCACTGGAACAGGCGACGCCTACAGCGAACAAAATTGAACTAAACAGTCGCTCACCAAATCTGCAAGTTGCACCTGATGCTGCACGTCAAACACGCAGTAGCCCTCGGCCCAACCTGAGGCTTACTTCTCTTCCCTTTTTCCGGTCATCCCCACCAGTATCTCCAGAGAAACAACATACGCCATCTGTTGACGAAGTGCCACCGGAAATCCCTCCCCCAATCGCGCCAGCCCAGTTCACACGCCAAGGAACAACGACGCCAAAGGCCGTGAGGGTCACCAAAGCCGGAATGGCTCTTCAAGGGGTGGTATATCCGGCGCAGATTACACCGGCGCAGCAGGCTTCTAGTCCTGAGAAAGATCAAGACAAGGATGAGCTGGATGATATTTTCAGTGGGTTTAGCCATGGGACCAGGAAAGAACTTCAATCTGGACTACGACATGGTGAGCAGATGGCGAAGGAGGTCCCAGAACCTTCTGTCGATGCATCAAGCTCTGCCAAACTCCAGGTTCCAGACACTACTGAGGATGATATCTTCCATCCAGCGGAAAAGTGGAACAAAACACGCCTTCCCACGCCTGAGGAGCAGGTCGGAGACCAGTATGTGCTTCCAGTCCAACTACCTGCAACGGACGACCCAGCGGTCAATTATCCGTCTTTGGAGGTGAATAATAACAAACTCTTGCTGATAAGTCCCGCAAGGAGCGATGACGAAATGAGCTGGCGAGTTGATACCCCCCCGGTCAGCAAGCCAGACGACTACTTCGGCCAAATCCACTACACTGGGGAGAGCTCAAATAAGAAAACAAAGTCAAAAGCCAAAGAAGACACTGCTACAAAAGATGCACGGCAGCAAGAGGAATATCTGGACATATGGCAGGAGGAGGCGAGCCGGTCATCAGACTTACCGGTTGACCCTTCCCCTGAAAAGCCATCACAACTGCAAGAGCCGCCCCGCAGAGTGCCCAAAACTTGGCGTCGAAAGGGTGCCCATAGCTCCAGTTATAGCGATAATGATGATGCTGAGGGCGGGCAAAGCTCAACAGATGAACTTTCGGCCCCGATCGATAAAGGCAAAGGAAAACTTGTGCAATCTGGAATGACTGAGAATCAAGACAATGAAGCAGAGGAAGGGGACAGTGGTTCAAGTGACGATACTGGTTTGTTCTGGCAACGTAACCTACCTCAGGCCTTCAACGCCAGATCTAGCTCAACAGCACGAAAGGGTGAGAAGTTGGACCTTTCGCTGCTTATGGCAGGAGAACTTGCAGATAGTTTACTAGAAGGAGCGTCCCCAATGAGACCTCCACCACCTCCGCGACCAAGGCTGTCCGACCTGTCGCCTACTAAGACACCACAAAAGAGACAGTCGGGGTCATCGGTTGTCGCAACACCGCAGAAGAAACAGCAAGAGTCATCGCCCTCCAAAAAGCCCCAAGCACAAAAGCCGAACTTATTTAAGAATACGCCACCTCGGTTTGCAGCGCTCCAGGTATCACCCCAGAAGAGCAGCCCTCTAAGGAACCAAATTTCTTTCTCAGAACAGAGCTCAGAGCAAAGCCTTGCCAATGACTCAGTCCTGCCGCAAAGCTCTCCCTTCCGGACCCAGGTCGACGTGACCGACACATCCGACGTCCGCCAACTCCGTCAGGAAATGGAAACCGACATGGCCAGGCCACGTGACCCTGATTCCTCTCTCATCCGTCAAGTACGCGCTGAGGTCGCAGACCACGAGAGAGCCTACCAACCGCACAGCCTCAGTCTCCACGATGTCACCGAAGCCACCGAACCCTCTCATACGCACAACAACTCAACCCTGGTCCTGCCTTCTTCTCCACCTCAGCGTAATCTCATCACCCCCACGCAAACCTACTCCCCCGTCTTCGGTCCCGCCATCAAACGCACTGTCCCTACAATCGTCACGCCCACCATCTCCATAACTGCGCCTTCGGATGAGACAATAGTGACAGCAACAACGCCCGGCCTCTTCGGCCGCATAACGTCCTTCCTCTGGAATGCACCGCCTCCGCCCCCGCAGCATCCAGTTACTATGCAATTCGACCCCTTGCCAAAAGCCGAACCGTGGACAAAAACGCATTACAAGACACTAGACAAACTCTATCAAATGCACAAAAAGAACCCCACTCTCTTCTCCCCAGACTCCAGCACCAACAACTCCCTCCTAACCACCTTTCCCGAACACCGCAAATACATCGGCGCCAACTTCAGCAACTGGGGCTACAGCATGACCATCGAGGAGAGTCACATTGTTCTGTGCGCTGTGTTTATGCAGTTGTTGACGTGTAGAGATGTCGGGGAGTATGAGAGGAGGAGTGGGAAGAGCATTGAGGTTGGCGATGTTGGGGCCAGGGAGCCGGGGATAGTGATTGATGAGTTAGCGGTTGTGAAGAGGTTTGCTAGTGTAGTTATGGGGGAGGAAGTACGGAGGGATGAAAGGAAGGGGGTGGAGATTAGGAGGGAGGGGGCGATGAGGGTGAGGTGGGCGCAGTGAGGAGTGGATGAGATGGGATGGAGATAACATGGCTGTTGGATACATTACAGCATGTACTTTCCTTTTTGTTCTTTGGAGGCTGTTCTCTTCACTTGTTTTTTGCGTCTCCTTTGGACTTCTATACTTGATACCTTTCCTGGGATTGAAAGGATGATAATCTCTTTACTTGATACATTTCCTATGGATTGGGAGGATAATACTTTCTTTATTAGATACCTTTCCTTTTCTTGTTGCATACACAGGGTCCGACAGGACGGATTTCTTTTTTCTCTTGATCGCATAATACAAGTCCAAACTGGTCGGCTTTTCCTTTTGTCGTGATTATATACACATTCTTTGAATATAAACAAATCTCCCCTTTTTAGTAAGCCAAAACATCTTCGCGCATCCCCATAAGATACTTAGTAACGCTTACTATGTATGTGCGGAAAACAACGTATATTGGCAAGTACTCCTGGAGCGGATGGAAGCACGTGACCTGGGTTGAAAGTGATATTGTATGAACGCATCAGTTTTCAACCTCGCGCATATTGGTCTATTACAGTTAGTGTTTGTTAAGGGCTCTGTCAATAATAGCATCACTGCTATATTCTCCATTCCCTAATGTGAATAAATTGGATTGATATGGATAACTCGTATTCAATCTAACTAAACACTCTAGATATCAATTTCTTTCCCGGGTCATTCGAGAAACAAGGATCTAAAAATACCTGTCTTTAGGTCATATTTCCCAGAGATTCGAGGCTTTTTCTTTGCCTTCTTGGCCCTAGGTACCGCGAAAGAAGAAGTACCTAGACACGGAGTCCGGTAAGGACCTCTATGCGCTCTCTTTCCCTACTCTATGTTCGTTGATATAGAAGGGAGCTTTTTCGCTTTCCAGAGCCCTTCACGCTTCTTATCTCTTCAATCTCTAAAATGAAGGTTTTCTTTCTGCTTGCGACGCTTCAGGTCGCTGTACCCATCGCTCAGTGCCACTGTACGCTCTCTCCACACCAGTACACTCAAACTCCTTTAACATAATGCCAACCATTCACGCAGTTGTGTTCATGCGTCTTGCCCTAAACGATCACTGGTTCACCCCCCTCCAATACATCCGGTACTCCTCTTTCCATCCCCTTCCCAAATCTCCAGCCTCCCTTCTCCTCTTTTCATCTTCCTGTACTAACACCCTTCCCTCTTAGGAACCGCACGACCACCTATCTCGATATATTTAACTCCACCGTCTACTATGACGACAGCACTACCAAGCTCGAAGGTTTCAAGCGCGAATACGCGGACCCCACGTACCCCCAAGACAGCGCCGAGTCCCTTCGCTGCGGCCGCGATAATATGAGATGGGCTGGTCGAACGGAGACGTTGACGGTTAAGGGAGGGGATAGGATCAGTTGGGGGAGCGTGATTTTGCCCCCACGATACTGGAGTGAGGGGATGTTTGCAGAGGGCTGTGCGGGGGTTTGTGGTAGTACGGTGAGTGAAATGCTTTACTTATGAGGAATGTGGGCAGGTTTGGTGGGATATTCTTGGAGAGACAATGATGGGGAATGCTGAATTCTGTATAGGGTCCATTTCATGGAGGACCGGTGCAGGCATATCTCTCGAGGGTACCGAACGGTACCGATATCAGGGAATATGACGGCAGTGGGCGATGGTTCAAGATTAGTAGCATTGGCCTAAACCCTAAGAGCAACTTAGTCGACTGGTTAGGCTCATCTCTAACTCACAAGGTCAGCTTCACGCACCCATCCCGCCTCCACGCTCGTGAAGTTAGTAATTAACATACTCGAGGAATCAACCAACCCCACCATAACAATTCCCGCTAAGACACCTCCTGGAATATACCTCCTGCGAATCGAAATGACGTATCCACGCGCCCTCCCCAACTATGCTCAGTTCTACACTTCTTGTGCGCATATCAATGTGGAAGGGGTTGGTGGAGGAAGGCTGCCGGTAGGGGTGAAGGTTCCGAAGGACTTTCCTTGGGATCATCCGGGGTTGAGTATCTCTAAGACGATGGAGGATTTGAAGAAGGTGGATACGGGGTATGTGTATCCGGGTGGAGAGTTGTGGGATGGGAATTGAGGAATTTGATACTGGAGAAAATACGATATCGGGGTGTTGATATAGAGAGTTTGAATTGGAGAAAGAGAGTATATAAAGGAGGGTACAAAATTATCGACGAAATAACCTCCTCGTACTCCAAATCTTTACATTGTATTTCTTTCTAGTCAATCACAAACGAGAAGGGGACCCCGTAGGATAGGTGTGTAATTCGTTTCTAGTGAGGATTTTCCAGCTCCATGCTCCCCATACCCTGTCTCTTAGAACAAAATAAATGGGTAAACAATCGGACGGCAGACCTGCATCAGGATATGGAGGCTCTAAATTTGGGCAATCTGGAGCCTCGCTTGCGGTGTTCGCCCTACCCTGGGGCTGGCAATGGACCTCCCTTTACAGTCACTTTGACCATCTTCCTCAATCTTTTTCTTTTTACTTTCACCTCTCCAACCACAGGCTCTCCTCCGCGCCCACCTCTGGAAAAAACACGTGTGAGTTGTTTTTCTAAGTCTCGGTCGCCGTCCTACATTGCACTGCCTTGCCTGGTCTTTGGAATTTCCCCTTACTGCAGACTGCATCATCCAGTTTTCAATATCCTAGTGATTGCTGCTGCTGAAGCTGCTTCTGCATCTGTGTTCACAAGCGTTTAGCGGCGTACCGCTTCCCACTCTCTCGCTTTTTTGTTCCCCTTGTTGTCACGGCACTGGACTTGCCCTTTCTATGGTCATATGCTCCTAGCCTACTACAGTGTAGCCTTGCCTTGGTTACGTTAGCTTTACCTATGACCGTTCCATAGCAGGAGAGCCTTTCTGCTGTTTACATTACAACGCTCTCTATCATCCCAACCTGTTCTTGTGACGTGATGGCCACTCTCTATGAAAGCTCGCGAAGTGCCTGCTCATCCTATGCTAGCGGTAGCTGCGGCTGAATAGTAAAGTCTCATACCTATTCTAAAGCCAATACCAGCATATGCTGCCGCGTAAGTCGTCTTCCCTGCTCCGTGCTTGCCTATGATATTCACTCCACCTTGTCCTATTCCCATTCCAGTGAATGAATGCAGAGCGCTCACGTCATTTGTCTCAATATCAATTCGCCCCTATTTCACGCTTTGCTCCTTCGGTTGACAACTCTGACCACTGCCTTGTTCAGCTAACGCCCTGTCCTAACTCCCTTCTGTGGGCCAACCATCTCCAAGCACGTCGCACTGCCAGCCAGGCTCGTTTTATGTAAAGAGCCCCATTAATGAACGAAGCACTAACTGGAGACCGGTGGTTTCGTTACGAAGTGATCTTCTTTAGACAGCTGATATGGAGACGTCTTGGAACGACCAGTGGTTTCCGGCTTTATTATCGATCTCTCGTTAAAACAGCTCCTCTGTACCTCCTGATATGACCGTGCCTGCGCTAGCTGTGATATTTATGCTGGCTTCTCGCAATTCTCTATCTGAGGCAGTGATATATGAAGTGACTGTCCGTCCAGAAAGGTAGTTACGCCTTTCAATATTCTCAAGACTAAAAAATCCAGCAGATTGCCCCCTGAAATGACATCCTCTAACAGCACCATTTCACTAACCCCTTCGTTCGGTCTGTTGTAATACGCCCCTTACGTTGCCTCAGTGCATAAACCCAATCTGAAATCAAAGCCTAGAGTCCAGGCAAAAACCGAGAGTAGCCTCCCCATTTGGAGTTGCAATCCTTCCTTTCGCAAAATTAAGGTATTACTCAGCCGTCGATTGTTATAATCCAATATCACCTGGCTAGCAATATACGGGTAGTAATTTTGTCAATAACATTGGCGTCACTCCCTTTCGGGAGAGACCAGAGCATCACCAGTCTAGCCAAGAATCACCTAAAGAAGGGGGCACTTGACTATACTACGGGTTTTGCGGAGAACGAGGAGCTGTTTCCTCGCATTGGGCATACATTGTCTTGGCTAACTTGCGGAATTGCTCTCATTGCATGATCAGTTGGTCTACCGATATCGATCTAGCCAGCTGCTGTGATATTGCGAAACGAACGAATGCGAAGAGAACCCCTCCGCAATACAGCTAAATAGGTTATAAAAGGTGAAATTGCGGGAGCCGCAGAAGTTTATGTTCCTTTGTTCTAACTACTAACTAGCGCATAGGAAGTCGCAACTTGCGCTTGATTACAGCTACCGAGAGCGAGATACAGTCGCTTGCGAAATTTACTTCCCTCCAAATATACTACGGCAATATTCCCCGGCTATCGTCTATCACCTGTGGATTTACGCAGATTATCCAATCACGTGTATCGCTATGGGCAATCCTACGTATGACTGTGGCGTAACGCACCTTATCCTTATCCCATCAGCATGTCTTCTGTCGGAGGTAGCCTTCTGGCTCTACTCCAGTATATAGAGTGATCGCTGCATGTCACCTGATTTGTATACAGAGGGCCGCAAACGCAGGTCTTAGCACTGAACACAAATTAGATAGATTCACTCTCTCAAAGAATACATCATCTTTTCATCCATCATTTGATTGTCGTCTTCCATATCCACTTCTCTCCTTATCCTACAATACTCATATAGGTGCAGCATGAGAGGATTGGCCAGTAGATATGATTGCATTTTGGAGAGCTTATAGCAGGAGCAGAAGCTCTCGTATATATACATGAGCCAAGAGCTGTCAAGAGCTCAAGGGGTAAAGGAGAGTGGAGATAGTATA
>ML994113.1:0-42776 GCA_010093945.1 Delitschia confertaspora ATCC 74209 | reverse complement strand
CCAAGTACAGTTTACGCAGGGCAACAACAGTTTGTAAACGAACGCGAAATACGATACAGGTTCGGATGTAGCGAGTGCTGCTTTCATCCCATTCCTCTATATCTCTTCTTCTTCTTTTTCTTCTTCTTCTTTTTCTTCTTCTTCTTTTTCTTCTTCTTCTTTTTCTTCTTCTTCTTTTTCTTCTTCTTCTTTTTCTTCTTCTTCTTCTCTCTCCTTTATATACCAGAGACAACAAAGGAGTGATTTACGAAAAATGCAAAAATCCAATGAACGAATTTTGAGGCGCAGCGTTTCTATTTTTGTCCCAAATCCTAAGCCACTAGAAATAAGTTCCCGCGAACTGTCTTGTGCAAAGAGTGGGGTTCGGAAAGTTAAAATTCCCCTGTGATTTTCTGATATTAGGCCGATTAGAAAGTCTGTTCCTTTCTTGCAGCTAGGTGCTTTACATAGCAGAGAATACGTGTAGCTTATATCTGACGTCTTTTATGTACTATATACAGATGACCTCACGCAGATTTATCTAGCACATACCTTTGTCGATCCTCCTCCAAACTAGAATCGCTTCAAGAAAGTCTGATTAGCCAAATATTTTCCAACCCCTGATGCCAGCCGATGACGCAGGTTGATATATTCACTAGTTGACGACGATATCAACTTCAGTCAACAGAGTATACTTATGAGGTTCATCTAACAGCAGTACTTCTCTGGTCTATTTTTTGTTTTTCTAGGTTCATAAATAGGCATAGCAGGTCGAAAAGGAGTCTCCCGTACTGTCATAATTTACGAAAGTGATAAGCTATTAACGTTCCCCTATTATTTATATAACTCTTGAGATAACGTTATAAGGAAAACATGTTCTTGATTCCAAACTGAGAAGCTCAGGCTCAGGCTCCTTTAATAGATCTGCGTAGCCGTTGGGAACTGAAATAGTAAAGCTGCGGGATCATCTTGACCTAAACATGCGCGTCAAAGGTTGGTGAGAGCTCCTGAGTGGAATCCCCTTTCTCGAGCATGTGACCGCAGCTACCTTACGGGTTATGGCGTAGAGATGTCGTGTTTCTCAATAATACGATCTTCTAGCCCTCAGTCACTAAGATTGAGCTTCTCCTAAAATAATAAAATCATGCATTTCCTTCATCATACTGAACAACAACATGGAATGTCCAAAGTAAACCCTTTCGTGGCTTTCAAATAGAGGGTGCGAATTATACATCAGTCCCGCTTTAGAATCAAACAATTTAAAACTATTATATCTATCTCTATATTCCATATATGCAAGATATTGTCTTCTGAAAACTGCATTGACACCTCCACCCCCGCTACGCAAAATAACTTCCAATCGCCCCAAAGCACTCCCGGCCCCTCAAGCCACTGCCAACCCCCCTTGGTTCTCAGCTTCATTGGTGCGGACCCCCCTGATACGGATGAATCGCCCCCTGAACCCCCATTCCAACTGGTCCAACCGGCCCCAAAACATGCTGATGCTGCCCCTGATGTCCCATCGCCGGCCCAACCGGCGGATACGGACTGATATGTCCACTGCCCTGCCGACTATGTGTAGGATGTGGAGCAGGTGCAAGGGGAGCCGGTCCGCTGTTCGATTTCGGACGCGGAATAACGGTTCGTGGACCAGGCGTCGGATACGGAGAGTGAAACTGGTGGTGGTGATGATGATGGTGCTGCTGGTGGGGAGGTGGGGCTGGGGCCAGCGCTGGCATTAATGGTCTTGCAGAGGGATTCATAGGGGGATTTGATGGGAGGGCGGCAAGGCCGTTGTTGAGGGGCATGTAAGTAGAAGGGGGGGCGCGACTAGTGGCTCGACTGTTGCCCAAAGAGGCAGGAGAAGATGGTGCTGGAGAGTCATTTGGAGATACACCGACAAGAGCGCGGTTCTGCGCATTCCCTTGGTCGTCGGTTTGGAGCGCCCTCTGAGCTGCTTTTTGCTCCGCAGCGCGAGCCTTCCGCTCTGCCCACCAGATGGTCATACTCTGACTTCGTTTTTCAGATTTTACACGCTGTTTCCGTTTCTTCTCACCCGCTGGTCCGGACTGTGATGATTCGTCAAAAGGGTGGGCGCCATATTGGGATAAAGGAGTGGTAGTGATAAAAGAGTCCTGGGCCGGTGCTTTGATTATGGAGGTGGTCGGGGCTAGGTTATTAGGAGGGGCGACAGCGGGTTGTGGAGCTGCTTGGAATACCGTGGCGACTGGAACTGCCATATTTGGCGTTAAAGATCGGTGTTGCGGTACTGGTGCTGTTAGTCGTGGTTCGATAGAAAATTGATTTTGACCTTGGCTCAGGCTCTCAAGTGTCACTGGGGCCGGTTTAGGTACTTGCGCCGCGGCGGCGGCAGCAGCACCATTCGTACCCTTGCGCGGACCTTTTTTGATGCCTGCGTCGCTTCGCTTTTGTAGGTTTTTACTTCCGGGTGGACGGCCTCGTCGTTTCGATGCGTCTGCCTTTGCTTCATCTCCCGAACTTGGCACCGTGCTCTCCTCCCGCATCTCTTGAATTCGATGGGGTAGAAGCGCATGCGCGGCTGTCTTGGCCCGTTTGGCTCGCGAATCTGGTTCAGGCGTTTCAGACGCTGCAGGAGCGATGGCGCTGACGCCTCGTTTTCGCGCACCTCCCCATCCATTTCGGCGAGGAGTGTTGCTACCGGAATTGGGCTCCGTCATATCGAATCTTTGAACTGCACGACGCTTGCGGCGACTAGCGCGACCTTCTGCATCTTCGCCCTCGTCTTCGGTAGCTGCAGCAGAACCTAACAAGTCACGACCACGGCGCTGGCGCAATTCTCGACCGCCAATGTTGTCACGGCCCAGCCTCTGCGCATGTGGATCTTGGAATCCAGGAGGTTTTCGGGAGTCAAAAACATAGCTATAGAGGTCTGCTTCTTTCATGTCTTCAAACACAGGAGTTGGGATGGGAACTCGTCCACCGGTGGCAGGCTTCTTCGGTGGATGCTGATGGGGAGCGGTCTAGAAAGATTAGCAGACCACAAACGAAGGACAGAAGGGTACATACCCTAGCGTCCAATTCTAGAAACTCGTTTTGCCAAGCCATTAAGGTCTTCTGAGCATTCAAGGCTAACGTCCACAAGACTTCATTTGAGCGCGCGGAAGGTGGATACTTTGTTAGTGCCGCAACAAAGGCAGCTGGGTCATTTACCGGATCGTAACGCTGTTTCAGCAGATAATCGGCTTCGTCCTCGCATTCTTCCCGAGGAGGCTTAGACGCATCGGTGATGAAGGGAGGTAGGAGGTCGAAGTCGGAAAGCATGTCATCTTCCGGGTTCAACATGGGAATCTTCTGAGCTTCGTCATCAACGGGAGTGGCCACTGCAGACTGCTCTTGGGATGCTAGCGCATTCTGTTCTTGAGAAAAGGATGGTTGAGTAGCATTCTGAGTAGGAGCAGTATTGAGGGGGGACGTTGAGCTGTCAGGGGTTTGCAGTCCGGGAGGAGGGGAGACATTTGGGGTAGTGGAAGTGAAATGAGCATCTTGCACAGGAACAAAGTGATCATTTCCAGCATTTTGAGTAGTGTGGTCACTTTGGTGAGCGTTTCCATTGGCATTGTCAACAGCGACCTTTTCGTGGTGGTGAGGATTGGATTCCTTGGCGCTTTCGTATGGCGACTCATGATTGGAGGGAGACTCATCCTCAACCTCTGTGAGAGGAAAAGCTGGAGCAGCGGTGCGAGTCGGCCGAACTTTTTTGGGTGATATTTCGACTCTCTTCTCAGGAAACGCTTCTTTGCGAATGCCGCCTCGGCCTCTACCACGACCTCCTCGTGCTCGACTTCCGCGACCTCCACGGCTTCGCCTTACAGGGATGGGATCTGGTGACAGACTGAGATGATCACTTTCGGAATCATCTTCGTTTGGGCGATATAGTGCCGCATTCGCGCGAGAGTCTGCTTGGGCTTTCTCGTTTTTCTCGTCCTCCTCTTTCAACTTCATCAAGAAGTCACGAGGTAAATTAGAGATATTGATCACTCTCCGATTGATCAAAGTAGCCTTCACTGGGGGGGGAACGCCTCCCACTGCAATCAGAGAATATGTCGAGATATTGGAGGAAGACCTTGTGTTTTTGCGGGAAAGAGTAGGTGATAACTCATTGTTACCATTGACTGCAAGCTCGCCCTTTTCAGGTTTGACAGGCGCATTTTTGCCGCGTCCACCAGAGCGAGTACGCATGTTGACGTCCTCGGGTTTAGGATTGCGTCGATGCGCAGCCGCCTGCGTGGGAGGTTTCCTGGTGGCCGGCATCAAGAATGAAGAGATGAAGGTCGAGATAGAAGACAGTTTCATGCACAGTTTGGAAAGCTCAATTGAAGCGTGAGCTTGGCGTAGTACTCGGGAACAGTTTTGGGGGGTGATCTGTTCGTGAGCGGTAGCGCGGATCCCGTGCCAAAGACGGATGCAAGTAAGAAACTGAAATGTGAAGAAAGAAACAGCGAAAGGGAGAAGTCGAGCAAGAGAAACTGAATCTTGGGTATATGGAAGATCAGTTAGAAGAAAGGAAATTGAAGTAGATTGATATCGGATTGAGGGAAAGAGATGGTGATGGTGAGCTTTTGGGTGGTGGCTGTTGGAGCAAAACCGAACCTAGCCCTAGCCCTTGGCAGACACACCAGCCCGGCCAATGAGAGAGGGACTGAACCTGCCACTAAGGAAGGTCCCATGCACAAGCGGTGATGTCGAGATTCACTACAATGACATCCTGAATAACCACAATATCCATTCACTCACCTCGTTCTAGACGTGAATTGTACTGAAACTTCGCATTGCTCTTCTCTTTATCTTCCTCTTGCTCATTCATCTATTATGCCGGAGAAGACGGTCGAGGAGCAGCTCGCAGAGCTAGAGATGGAGGCGGGTGCACCCGCTCCACCCCCGCCCAAGACCTCCAAACCGCCCAAGGCTACCCGCAAGAGTTCCGAGCAGGAAATCGACGCATTGAAGGAGCTCGAGGAGCTTGAAGCACTTGAGAAGTTCCAGCGTCCTGAGCTCGCCCGGCCGTCGAGCCGTCCTAACACGCCCAAACTGTCCTCGTCATCCACCACGTCAAGCATTCCCCGGAGAGGAGGCGGCGTTGCAACACCATCCTCCACCAACTCCGCTCGCACAAGTGAAGATAACATGAGGGTCCCAGTGAGGAAATCGGGAGAGAGTGCCCGCTCATATCATCAGAGCTTCGCTCCCACAGAGGAGGAGCCGGGCAAGAAGTCTGCCCTCGCTCCCACCCCCGAGCAGCCAAAGCAGTCCGGAGGAGGATGGTGGGGAGGTATTGGCGGACTGCTGTCCACTGCTACTGCAACGGCGAATGCTGCTCGCGAGAAGGCTGAAGCAGCTTACAAGGAGATTCAGAAGAATGAAGAGGCTCACCGATGGGCAGAACAGGTCCGAGGCAATGTCGGAGCTTTACGTGGTCTAGGTAAGACCAGTCCCACAACATGTGGCTGCATAGATTGATGAGTTAACTCTACATAGGAGACGAACTGCGTTCCCGTGCCCTACCAACCTTCACCAACATCATCCACACTCTCGCTCCCCCCATCTCCCAACATGAACGTCTTCAAATCCACATCACGCACGACCTTGTCGGCTACCCCTCCCTTGACCCCATAATCTACCAGACCTTTTCCACAGTCATGTCACAAGTCGAAGGCGGCGATCTCTTGGTTATTCAGCGCGGCTCCGAATCCACTCAGCGTCGCGGCTCAGAAGCGGGCTATACAGGCGGTTCAGCAGGCTGGAATGACGGACCATGGTGGCGTCACCCCGACAAGCGCGATCTCAGCCTTGTCAAGGGGCTTGTGGAAGGCACAAAGCTCGTCCGCGTCAGCGCTGAGTCCTATGCCACCGACTTCTTCGCCTCGCGCGGCGGCGTCGAGGAAGCGGCCAAGCAAGCAACACAGGACTTGAGCGAGACGAACCCTGTCCGCAGCAGCGATATTTTCCTCTCTATCCAAGCCGTCAGCTATACATCGCCCGCGGATCTCTTCGGTAGCTCAGGCCCCGCCGACGCAGCACAAACCGGAGGTGTAGAGGAGCCAAAGGACACCGAGGAGCTCGTCGTCTTCGCCGTCTACCTCCACGACCCGATCCACGGAATCAGCTTCAAGACGGTCAGTCAGTCCATTCCCCTGAAGTGGGTTGAGTGGCTCGATGCTCCTGTGCCTCCAGTGGACGAGAGTGGGGAGCAGTATCTTCCGGCAGAGATTCAGGAGATTATACAGACGGGAGGTGTGGACCCTAGGGAGTGGGTTGCGGATTGGATGGCGGAGACTATTGGGCTGAGTGTGGGTGTTGTGGCGCAGAGGTATGTGGCGAGGAGGATGGGGGTTGGGGAGGGGGGATTGGGGCGGGGGAAGGGGAGGGAGGCAGTTGTTGAGGCGGGAGGTGGGGAGGCGGCGAGGGCGGGAATTATTTGAGGCAGGTTTTGATGGATTGGATGGATATGGTTCTGCCTTGGGGTTATTCTTGTCGGGTTTGGTGGGCGCAACTTCTGGAGGAAGGGCTTTCGACAGGTGGACGGTTTGATGAGTGAATCCTGATGGGTATTTTCTCCTGGTACACTATCTATCAACTAATTTTGACAATCTGTATTTTTGGGAGAGCAAAACGGATTCGCGATATCTTTTGCTTCATCTCTAGGTTCGCGACTGTGGGCATTGATTAACTGATTATAGCCCTTCGAGTTAACCCACTGAAATCCAAGTCGGACAACAACCACCAACCTGGCACGAGCATGAGTACCATTGGAACTGCTATCTGAAATGGTTCCTGCCTGCCTGCGTTGGCACAAGGTTGCTTGCGCTCCGAGATAAGGAAGGCATCGGTTCGATTTAGCGGAGTTTGGTGACCATTTCTTGTAAAAGTATGGCGGGCAGGCGGATGGGTATGGGTAAGGGTGAATACGGTTCAGGGGTGGGTGAGAATGAGGCGGAGTATGTAAGCGTGACGAGAGCTCGATACGTGGGAATGTAAAGGGGTGGTATGGCTATCAAGGGGGTTTGGTATGTGGGTACAAAGAAGGTTGACTATATAGGCAGGGATGGGGTTGAGCATGTGGGTGGGCATAGTGAGGTTAACAAGGGTTGAAATGATGCCGTTGGGCTTATTGACTAAGGTTGGGGCAGAGGGGAACGAATGAAGTTGGGCAGAGGGGAACGAATGAAGTTGAACGTGTGAGATTGGAAGGTGTTAAAGGTGTAGTTTATCTAACCCTTTCTCTGTCGCCCGCAATGATCATACGAATAAAGCTTTGATACATTCGTGGAATTGGCATTCTTGCCTGGTTTGCGGTTGTCCTATTTCACGTAGACGCATTTCAAGGGGGCGGCTTCGCAATTGTATCTGGTGATGGGTACTAATGGCTATCTTTTTCTGCCTCCTATCTATCGACCAATCATTATCATGCATTGCTTTCTCGTATAACTAGCTTTGGGGTTCTTTCTGCGTTCGTCAAATACGGCCTCCCAGGTGAGTTACGACTGTATGTGAGCACAACGGTTGTCTTCAAAACGCTCTATTAAGGGCGTCAGGAACCGGAGTAGGTTCATGAAGGTCGTTGAGCTGCCTATTCCAGCATAGGCCCCCTATACTTCCACGGAGTTTGCGTTGTTTCGCACGCCCTAGTTCGGCTTCAGGATGCGCCATCTGTTGCTGCATATCCAGAGCATGTATGGATCGTCCGTATCAACCAAAATTCTTCCACCTTTCCTATAACCTCACTCATCCCACCTCATTTCGAATATCCATTCGCCTTCGCATGTGCAGCATTCGCTTTCGCAGAGGCCTCCTTCTTATCCTTCTTGCCGCCCCTCAACATCTCCAGATGTCCTGCTTTCTCGCCGAGGGACTTCTCGGTCATGGCTGCTAGGCCGGCGGACCTCTTTTTGACAATCTTCTGTTGTGAGATGAGAGCGGGCTTTTTGGGCTTGATTACGCGCGAGCCGCGGGGAGCGGTTTTGGAGGAGTTCCTAAAAAAGAGAGGGGGTCAGTTTCGAAGTGTGGAGGGGAAAAACGTGGCTATGCGACTGAGGGAGGGAGAAAGCTAAAAGAGTAATTCGTGAGGAAAAGAGGAGAGCAAAGACGTCGAGAAAGAGTTGCGGATATGAGGCGGAGGAGACTGCGGGGAGGAGGCAAGAGAGAAGAAAATAGTTGGGTGGAACGGCAGAGGGGGAGGGGAGAGCGGTAGATGGGTAATTGTGCATGAGGTTCTTCATAACGAGCCTATGGTGAAGTGAAATGGAACGAAAGAGAGTATATCGTACTTTTTGGCCGGGGCTTTGTTGGCCTTCTTGATCAGACCTTGTGCCATTGCGTCGGTGTTTGAGATGTTTGTTCAGAGTGTCTTGGGATTCAAATCTCTTCAAATGCTGACCGAGGTTCAGTTTCCGGAAATCGTAAGGAATGATACGTGGTGGTACGTTTGCTCTGTGGAGGTCTTGTTGCGGGCAAGCGGTGGGTAAATTCGACGGTCCCGAAAAAGTTCACGATGCTTGGCGCTCTCAGTCTTAGCGTAGGCTTGGATGCGGGGAACGGAGTTAAAGGTTCGGACGCTAATCCGGATGGGGGTTATAAGCATATCCGACTTTAGCCGTCCAGCCTCATGTCAACCAGAGTTAAGGAGTTTCTCCATGAATCCGAAAACCCGTTTTGCACGCTACCCGCAATGTCGTTGAAATGACGGACACGAATAGGAGAGGATGGGAGATGATGATTCTGCGCCACCTGCGAATACAGCTGGATCGAAACATTTACTAACCGTAACACGAGGAATATAGGCCCATATCCTACAGTTTATCAGCCAGGTCCAGTATATCTCCATATATCTATATTACCATGTCCCTCGTGCATCCTTCTAGAACTATCAGTTCTATTCTTCTACTGGTCGTTCCACTGTTCCTGCACCAAGAACCGGGTTATAGATGAACGTGACAGATGGGTTTAATTTATCCACATGAATAACCGGAGATCGTCTCATTTCTGAATGCAAGGCACGAATGCTCGGCTCGGTGCTGTACTCGTTCTTGGGAATGGAAGAAGAGGGAATATTTGGTGGCGATCAGATTAAGGTGGGTCTTCTGGGGAACAGGTAAGCTGGGGAAATACCTATATACATCGAGCTTCGCCCATCTCCCCGGATTTTTCTTCTCCAGGTGTTGATCTAGAGCTGTGGCTGTCGCAGATCCATTCAAAATGGAGAACCTCTCAAGAGCCGTCATTCGTTTGCTGTCTCTAGCTTTCTTGTTCCTCTCTGTTGTCACTGCCCTCGGCCAAAATGCTACAATTGCGTTCAAGGGCTCTCGCGATAACTTCCTGCTAGCTACCCGCAACTCTCATGTAAATCTCGTTCTCGATGCCGCGGACTACCCCGGTGTGCTTCGCGCTGCCAATGACCTTGCGGTCGACTTCGGACGGGTTACCGGCGTCAATGGCACATTGACGACTCAAGGCAAACCAGCTGCCAATGGTGTCACTCAGGCAAATGCGACTGTGATCTTTAACGTCACTGGAATCAAGAGCGATTGGAGTGTTTCTGGAAAGAAGGGTCGCAAACAGGAGGGAACGATCATTGCAGGCACCATTGGTAACTCCAGCATCATCGATGACTTAATCAAGAGCAAGAAGATCGACGTTAGCCAGATTGAGGGTCAATGGGAAGCATTCATGAGCGTGGTTGTTCAGCAGCCTACCAAGGACATTGATGAGGCATTGCTCATCGTTGGTAAGAGGATACTTCTCAAAGATTTATTTGCAAGGTTTCCTAAGTAACTAACAACGTATAGGCAGCGACAGACGTGGTACCATCTTCGGTCTCTACGACGTTTCCGAGCAAATCGGTGTCTCACCATGGTACTGGTGGGCCGACGTTGCTCCTCAATCCAAGGATGAGATCTACGCCCTCAAGACTACCAAAGTTCAAAAGTCTCCAACAGTCAAATACCGTGGTATCTTCCTCAACGATGAAGCCCCTGCTCTGACCGGTTGGGCCAACAACAAGTACCCCAAGAGCAAGTACAACTCCCCCTTCAACGCCGACTTTTACTCCCATGTTTTCGAGCTTCTCCTCCGGTCTCGCGCCAACTACCTTTGGCCTGCCATGTGGGGTTCTATGTTCGCCATTGACGACCCCCGCAACCAGCCTCTTGCCGATGAATACGGCATCGTAATGGGATCCTCACACACTGAGCCCATGGTCCGCGCCACTAAGGAGTGGAACACCTTCGGCAAGGGCGTCTGGCAATGGAATGAGAACAAGCAGAACATTTCCGAATTCATGCGCGACGGCGTCATGCGTGCTAAGGATTATGAGAATGTCGTTACTATTGGTATGCGCGGATCTCACGACACTGCCATGTCTGCCGATGTGCAGACGGATGTCTTACAAGATGTTGTGGATACTCAACAGAAGATTATGGATGAGGTGTATGGTGATGCGAAGAAGGTGCCTCAGATGTGGTGCTTGTACAAGGAGGTGCAGGATTACTTTGAAGCCGGTATGAAGGTACCGGATCATGTTACCTTGCTCTGGACTGAGGATAATTGGGGTAATATTCGGAGACTGCCTGTTGGTAATGAGACTAAGAGGTCTGGAGGCGCTGGTATCTATTATGTGAGTTGCGTCCGATTCCATATTTGAGTAACTAACTGACGGATTTCAGCACTTCGACTATGTCGGTGACCCACGCAACTACAAGTGGATCAACAACATTGAGCTCGAGAAGACTCGCGAGCAAATGTATCAAGCTGTGGTCCGCGAAGCTACTCGGATCTGGATCGTCAATGTCGGAGATCTCAAGCCCTTAGAAATCCCCATCAGCCACTTCCTCGACCTTGCCTATGACATGGATGCTTGGAAGGATGTCAACAGCGTCCCACGCTGGACCGAACAATGGGCTGCTCGTCAATTCGAGCCTAAGTTGGCTAAGGACATCGGCTCCCTCATCGACAGCTACGGCCGCCTTGCCGGTATCCGCAAGTTTGAGCTTATTGAGCCAAACAGCTTCAGCGTTTTAAGCTATGAGGAAGCCGACAAAATCATGTCTCAGTGGGAAGACATTGCTAAGAAGGCCAATAACTTGTATGATAGACTTCCCGAGGCCCAGAAGCCCGCTTTCTTCGAGATGGTCCTGCACCCCGTTCTTGCCGGTGGCAATATGGTGGATATCCAAGTCAGCTCCGCCAGGAACCAGCTCTATGCTGGTCAGGGCCGCAACAGCGCCAACAACTGGTTCCAACGCGTGTTGGATAAGATGAAGGTTGATCACCAACTTACTGACAGGTACAACAAGATGCTTGGTGGAAAGTGGAACCATATCATGGATCAGACCCATATGAACTACCAAGGCTACTGGTCAGTGCCAGATTTTCTTCTCTATAGAGTATAATACTAATGGTGTGTTATAGGCAACAACCCATGCGCCAAATTTCCCCCGCCCTCCAATACGTCATGACCATGGAGCGCTCCCTCTCCGGCGACATGGGCGTCGCCGTCGAGCGCAGCAACGCTTCCATCCCCGGCGACGACAAATGGCATGACAACGGTGGCGGCAGTCTCAAGCTCCCGACCATGAACCCCTACTCCCCACGCCGCTGGATCGAGATCTTCGCCCAAGGCACGCAGTCTTTCGACTGGAAAATCCAAGCTGAGCCCTTTGTCAAGCTCTCCAAGGTCTCTGGCACCATGCAGCCTATGGGCCAGGATGTCCGCGTTTATATCGAGATTGATTGGAGCAAGGTTCCCACTACTAAGAGTAGTACTGTGCTAAATGTTACGTCGAGTACGGATTATGGAACGCAGTATGGCATGCCGACTGTCACGCTCCCGCTTTCGAACGTCCAGGTCCCGTCGACCTTTACTTCTGGATTCGTCGAGAGCAACGGCGAACTCGCGTTTGAAGCAGAGCACTACACGCGTTTAACTTCCAAGGGCAATCTCACCTACACCGTCCTCCCCACCTACGGCCGCACTCTCTCCTCCTTGACTCTCTCCGATTACCTTGCCCCCTCTCTCACCTCCGCCACTGCACCAACCCTCGAGTACGACTTCTACACTTTTTCGAACACGACGAGTGCTAAGGGCATGAATATCACGCTTATCCTGGCCCCGACGCTGAATACAACACCTAAGAGGCCGTTGGCTTATGTGTTGCAGTTGGATGATAAGAAGGAACAGCGCAGGCAGTATGTTATTGATCAGCCGCAGCCTAACTTTCCAGTCAACTGGGGATACGCTGTTGCTGATGCTGCATGGAAGAATACTACTAACTGGGGTGAAACTCAGCCGGGGAAGCACACTTTGAAGGTTTGGTTGGTGGAGCCGGGGGTCGTTCTTCAGAAGGTGGTGATTGACATGGGCGGTGTCGCGGGGAGTTATTTGGGACCGCCTGAAAGTTATCGTGTGGGGGGGAAGTAAGAGAAATATGAAATTGTAGGAAAGTAGATGACGAAAGGCGGAAGACAGAAATCACCATAATATGGCTTCTACGTAAATGTTAATATATAATGTCACTGTCATCATATTTTTCGAAAGGATCCGGCATAGCTTTAATTGAACGTTTCCCTGGGTTGCTGAGGCACTTGTTTATTTCCATCCTTTCTACTCTAACTCATGCTTACACTCTACCCTCTTACTTACACTCTGTTGTATTTCCTACCCTCCATCTCTATGCCTTCTGTTAGACCTATACACCTTCCATTCTGTCGCTCATTCTTTCCACTCTATCTGATCCTCTCCACTGTATCCCATTCCCTCCATTCCATCTCAATCTCCTTTACGTTACCTAGACTCTTCTCTATTTCTTCTCTCCCATCTCCTAATCTCTCTTTCTCCCTTCCTTCCAAGTGCATCCCAGCTCATGCCCACGAAAAAAAATAAAATAAAGGCCCAGTGATGCGGAAGAGAGGACCTTGGCGAATTCCCAGGCCGATGTGAGGGGTGGGCAGTGAATGGATTTGAGCTTTGAAATGCTTCTCCTATAGGACGGGAAATGACTCTAGAGATATTACAAGAGATACGAGTAATAGGACGAAAGACAATGCAATCGAATTCCAGGTTAGATTGATTGATATCTAAGACTTCTACCGAGCCCTCCGAGAGCAATGTCGCTGCGCCTGCTCAAGCGCCTTTGAGGTTTGAACTGCGAGGCTGCTCTGACTTTTCCCTTTGAAAGACATGGTGTTCTGCGTTGATGGTTCTTCACGGTGGCCGCCCTCACCTTCACCTCGCTTGCGTTTATGAGCAGGTTAGGGTGCATCCTCACGGTCGTAGGACAAGGTTGCAGAGAAGCCATCGCGATGAGCAGAGCGCTTGTTGGATGAATCGATGAAAGCGTTCAACAAACCAGCAACGGGTGCATCTTAACAGGCAAACACCGAGGCAAACTGGCCAAGGTAGGAACAGAAAGGCCTGCGTTGCACATGGCTTGAGCGGGCTGAAGACGACAAGGAGTTCTTACATGGGCTTCTCTTCTATGACTGGTTGGACGTTGGTAATACTCAGCTTGCTCGGTCCATCTTTACGATTTTGGACCTTATTCTTAGGGGCCTCGTTGGTCTCCGTGGAGGTGGGTGCAATGTAATCCCTAGGGCATCCAATGGATGCACAGCATGCACGTGACTTGTCTGTGTCCTCCTGATCTTCCATCACAGAGATACTATCAAGCGTTAAATGCATGTACTGTTGTAGTTCGCGTTACCCATAAGCTCCTCGATCGCGACCATGTTCATCAAGCGGATGACACGCGATTCCTGGTTCCTAGCAGATGTATCGGCAAGCAGAGCCACGGTACTGACACCATTCCCCAGACCAGCAGCTTCGGTGAAACCAACAATGGTCCCTTAAATATTCAAAGGCTGGTCATTTCCAATGGAAATGAGATTTCATCATCATCATTATCATCGACATTCTGACGGCAAGTGGTACTAAGGTTGCAGTTTGGAAGCAGGGCAGAAGTAGCACTACCGTTGGGCAAGGCAGCGGCTTTGCCTCATCTAGAAAGGCCAGCATCTTTACAAGGAACGACTGCAGTGTCATATCTGGATCGGGACTTCTTGGGGTGAGGCTCCATCTGCACTCAAAGTCAGCAAAGCCCGACTCCCTTCCAACGTGACGATGACGACCATCATCACCACCGCCACAACAAATGGCAATAACCATCATCAATACCACACATATAACTCACCGGCGCCCTCTTCCTCTTCCTCCTCTTCCTCTTCCTCCTCTTCCTCTTCCTCCTCTTCCTCTTCCTCCTCTTCCTCTTCCTCCTCTTCTTCTTCCTCCTCTTCCTCTTCCTCCTCCTCCACAGCACATACGTCATATTCCTATATATTGTTACCTCTCGACCATCCTCCTCCTCTTTTCCAAACCTTTCCGTGCAGAGAGAAAAGAAGAAGAAAAGGGTTGAGGAGGAAGCCTCTTTTTGTACTTTGAGGCTGGCGGCTAGTAGGTTAGCGGCTTGGTAACACGTGACGAGCGGGCATTTGTTGAGGGGTGAGTGACAGGTGAGTGAGCCGAATGACGTTATAAGATTTGGATAGGGAGATAGAAGGCGGCAGACAAGCGGGGGCATATGGGAGGAGTTGTGGAGTAAAAGAACAAGCAGGAGCGGGTATTGTGGATTATGTAAGGTGCGTGAGGGGGGAATGGGGGGACGAGGCTTTTGAAAGGGGGATGTGGACGTGGACGTGGGCATGGACGTGGACGTGGACGTGGATGTGGATGTGGATGTGGTGTTGTGTGGTAGATTATGTGCATAGGTTGCTTGGAAGACTGCTGAATAGGTTCGAGTGAGATCAGCAAGCGTAATCCGTGTCTGTCCTAAGCAAATCACTGATATGGGTTAGAAGGGAGGGCTGCTGGACTTGTATGGTAACTGTGAAGCTTGATTACCTTGATTGCGATGCGTTTGAATCTGAATACGTTCAGTGCGCATGCCGAACTTTGCAAAAGAGCTGTGCGCAGGTAGTCGGGTAGAGGAAATCGCGATCCGAAAGTTTCCAAGAAGTTCAGAGGATATGTAGGAATCAAATCAGGCAGTATATTTTAGAATCAGATTAATGAGATTTTGCGTGTGAAGTGTGATGGATTGTTGAGCTTACTCAGGAGTCGTGAAGGCTAACTTTGAGGACGCTTCGACTTCTAGACAGGAATTTGCACCTCTGAAGATCCCGAAAATCACACACATAAAGAAGTAAGGTATCGTCATGGCATATTAACCTTTCATTAGATTTCCCAAACGGCATATAAGTCGAACACTGCGTACTGTAGAGAACATGCCAATGCTGCGTCCCTACCTACCTGCAGCTTGGCCAGAACGTGGTCTTCCAAACCGAGGCTTCAGAACCTATAAAATTGGGAATCTGAGATGTGCGATAAGTTCTCCTCTATAGATTCTAGGGGAAGCAAGTCTTTCGCTACTAGAATGTCGTATCTTTGCGCCACTTCACAAAGCTGATTTGAGGTTGAGAACCAGAGATTACCTACTTGAAAAAGTCACGCTTTCGGTATTTCAGAGAAGAATTAATTGATAGGAAACCACATTAAAGATTATGAAGCAGTTAATATATTGGGAAACAGTTAAGCAAAAATTAAACGCCAAAGGCGACCCCCACATGTGCTGCCCTCTTACATGCTCCACAATGCTCTCACTCCCTCTGCACACTCGCCTCATCACACGCACAACTCTCCTGCCATTGCACCCTACACAACGCACACTTCACCCTAACGCCCGAAAGATTCATCCGCTCATCCTCATGCAACTGTGAAGCCTTCCACATATCATTACATACTTTATGGACGCTCTTGCCGCACGAGGATTTGCACCATACGAGTTGAGAGAGCGGTTCGTCAAGCATTGGTTCTTGACATATAGGACATTCGGCGTCGATAGGACGGCGGAGGACGTGCGTGAGATTGCATGGTGACGGTGCGGAGGGAGTTGTGGTAATGGTTATGACTGTCCTAGTTGCGGCTCTTAGGTTTGCCACGCTGCTCGTCGAAGTAGTACGTGGCGGGAGAGGTCGAGACTGAGCGGCTGCTGTTGTGGCAGGTGTAGAGCGAGAACGTGACGTTGTAGTAGAAGAGGTGGATGCTCGCGAGAGGTTGAGGGGAGTGATATCGTTTGTAGGGGTGCGAGACGGTGTTGGAGATGTGGGCGGAGAGGAAGCATTTGGCACAGTCCGAGGATGTGGTGGTGGACTTAGACTGGAGGTACGGCGTTCAGGTTGCTCACTAGTATGTGGACTTCCAGTTCGAGCTGTGTCGGACCTCCAGCTTTGCACAGGTGGTTCACTAGTATGGAGTCTTCCTCTCCGAGCTGATCTGGCACCCTGATTCTGGTCAGGTTGCTCACCGGTGCGGAGGCTCTCAGCATGAGTCCTGCTGGGATAGGTCGGTGTGCGTGATAAGTAAGGAGGCCGTGGGGTGACAGGCCGTGATAGTGGTGTTGTTAATGTTGTTGTTTGTGAGATCTGAGCCTGCAGAGCTCCCAGTTGCTCTTGTTGTCGCATTATAATTTGGCAAAGTTGTGCAATTTGCTCTTGCGTCGAGGCCGCGGCCGGGATTGTCAGTGCAGGTGAAGATGTTCGGACAGATTCAGTGGGGAGCACTGCTGGGACAGGACCTTGTTGAGGGGATGGGAAGTGCTCCAAGATATTTTCCGACCACTTACGCACCATATCATGCTTCTGATTCTGGTGCCAGCGTCGGCAGAGGCCATAACCAGCTATGCTGGTCAATTGGCTGCGAAGGGCAGCAGGGTCAGGTTCTTGAGTCGATATGTTGTTAAGGAGGCTCGCCATCCTCATTAGGTTTTCTGAAGCGATGACATTAAGGCACTTGCAGCCTTGGGTGCGCGCATAGCCAACACAGCGGCCATCTTGTTTGAGTGGGAGTACCTCGTATGGGTCCCAAATTCTCCCAGTAGGGACTGAATGGAAGAGATTGGAGGGCATTTCCGTGCCAGGTAGGATGTTATAGAAAGCAATAAACAATATGGATCGGTGCTGGGTGCCTCCGGATGGTTAATGACCGACCATGCGAGATGTCTGACTTCAACCATTTTATACTTTTCCTTTCTTCATATCATCCATTCCAAGGGATGGATACTCTAAGCCACATTTCCAGATAGAATAACCATTTCAATGCATCGAGGCAGTGCAAACGTAAACACCAGAAATGGGCTGCGGGGAGCCATGGCATGGTGGGTGTCACAAAACTTGAGGCTGCGGAGGGAAGAACCTGCCATGATTGGAGAATCTGCCTAGGGGTCAAGCTTCATGAATGTATCGATTTGGTCTGTATATGCGCATGAAGTATCAGGGTTGGGAATGTCGTCGCGGTTACCTTGTGGACCTGACCGCGGCGCTGGCAAACAAATCCCACCCGAAATACTTGTAAATTCACAAGAATTTCTTGAAAGACATGCTACCTAGACTGTCAAAATGTTGTTGGGCATATAAACACCTGCAATCAGTCTGTCGTAGGGTGCTATCGCTAGTTCTCTCACTTGTTCTCCAGGTCTTCATCATCTTTTTTCTGTAGGACAGGAGACAAATTGGAAAACCTCAATGTGCACTGCCCGGCATTTAGCATGCGCCATAGGTAGGCGCAGCCTCGAAGCCATCCGCTCGAGGGATGCAGGACTGACAAATATACGAAATGTGGTTGGTTGAGTCGAAAAGTTACCAATGAGATTCGAACAAAGCTTAGGGGAGTATCTTGAAAGTCTATAGCTTCATACAACGGACAGAGGCGGAAGAATGGCATGTTGGAAACCTGCAAGGAATATGATTGGGCTAAGCAGACTGTCCATATTCTTAGAAGCGCTGTGCCGCCTTTTACAATGGCTTTGGCGTTCTATGAAACATCCTGTGACAGAGAGTGTCTGTAAGGCTTGGGGGCGATAAACACCATGAGAATGGTAAGAATGGTAGGAGTACTGAGTAACTGAGCGAAGAAATTAAGTGCAATGAAATCTGACAGGCCTACCTTTGATGCTAAAGAAACATGGTGATGGAAGAGATGGATGGAGTTGAAAAGGATAAAAAAGAGAGCAGCCAAGTGATAAGATTGATGAGAAGCATCTCCTTTACCGCCTTGAGCACCCCTATGACGACCGTTGCCAAGGTTGTGTAGAGCTTCCCCAGATTTACTTCCCGAGGCAATCTAACTTCCTTTACCATCACATCTCCTCTAACACTATTATTATTATAGAGGCCCAGTGAGGAGTTATTCAGCTGCAGTAGTGTTTCTTATCTTCTAAATCACTTGATGACCCTTTTATTAGGAGATGAGAAGTACGTTATGGGCGACGAACGCACCCCGCTTATCGCCATAGTGCGTACTGAGGCCCCGCCTCCTCGATATCCGCACAACACCCTCCGCCGTATCTGTACCATACTTCTCTCTATTGTCCCAGCAGTTGTCATTACGTCTGTCCTCCTCGCCATCTTCTTTCCCTCTGCCTTCATCGGCAATGAAACCAATTGGTCCGATTACGGCCAGATACCCAGTTCGTGGCCGAAAACTTCTGGAGTGAGCTACAAAACTCTGCAGACCATTCTCCTGGAGACACCCAGCTCAGAAAAGACAAGGGAATGGAGCAAGTATTACACGAGTGGGCCTCATCTCGCCGGGAAGAACCTCTCCCAAGCACTCTGGACGAAGGAGAAATGGATCGAATTCGGAGTGGAGAATACCCAGATCATGGACTATGATATCTATGTCAACTTCCCTGTGGGGCATCGCCTGGCGTTGCTTGAGAAGTGGAACACCACTAGCAGGAACAGTGGCAAAGGTTCTTGGAAAATCAAGTACGAAGCCAGCCTGGAGGAAGACGTCCTTGAGGAGGATAGTACTAGTGGTCTCGAAGATCGAATTCCCACCTTTCATGGATACAGCGCCTCTGGAAACGTCACTGCACAGTATGTATACTGCAACTACGGAACATATAAGGATTTCGAAGAGTTGTTAGCCCGGAATATCAGTCTTTCGGGAAAGATTGCGTTGATCAAATATGGTGCAATCTTCCGAGGCCTGAAGGTCAAACGGGCCCAGGAGCTTGGAATGGTGGGAGCCATCATCTACACTGACCCTGGAGATGACGGGAACATCACCGAACAAAACGGGTATGCCAAATATCCAAAGGGGCCTGCTCGGAACCCGAGCAGCGTGCAGAGGGGAAGCACCCAGTTCCTCAGCAAGTTTTCCTGATAACTGATATGGTCGCAAATGCTAACTTCATTTCAGGTTTCGCTCCCGGTGACCCAACCACACCAGGTTACCCCTCTAAGCCAGGTGCTCCTCGCATGCCTGTCGATCATGCGATCCCGTCGATTCCATCTATCCCGATCTCTTATGCTGATGCACTCCCTCTCCTTAAGGCGCTGAATGGTCACGGACCGAAGGCGACATCCTTCAACAGTCACTGGCACAATGGTGGATTATACTACAAAGGCGTTGAATACAACATTGGTCCATCTCCAGAACACCTTATTCTGAATCTCGTTAATGAGCAGGAATACGTCACGACCCCTATGTGGAATGTCATTGGCATTATCAATGGTACCATTCCTGACGAAGTAATTGTCTTGGGCAATCATCGAGATTCTTGGACCGCGAGTGGTGCCGGTGATCCGAACAGTGGATCTGCTGCATTCAACGAAGTCATCAGGGGATTTGGAACGGCGCTCAAGGCTGGCTGGAAGCCTCTCCGCACTATTGTTCTTGCAAGCTGGGATGGTGAAGAATATGGGTTGCTTGGGTCCACCGAGTGGGTCGAGGATTATGTTCCCTGGTTGAAGGAAGCAACGATTGCATATCTGAATGTGGATGTTGGCACGAGAGGGCCGAAGTTCGAAGCTTCAGCAGCACCACTCTTAAACAAGGTATTAATTGATACAGGTAACCCTTCTCTCCTTTTGCCCACTGCCCTTCCTAACACTCAGTAGTGAACCTTGTCCAATCCCCAAACCAAACCATCCCCAATCAGACCGTCGGTGACATTTGGGACGGCCGCATTTCCACTATGGGCTCCGGCTCCGACTTCACAGCCTTCCAGGACTTCGCCGGCATTTCCTCTCTGGACATCGGCTTTGGCAATGACGCCAACAGCCCAGTATATCATTACCACAGCAACTATGACAGCTTCAACTGGATGGAGCAATTCGGCGACCCTGGATTTGAATATCATGCCACAATTGCGAAGATCTGGGGTCTCATTGCCGCTAATCTTGTCGAAACGCCGGTTATTCAACTCAATGCTACAGACTATGCGAAAGGTATTAGGAAATACGTTGACAGCGTCAAGCAAAAGGCTCGTTCGGTCACTGGACATAACGGAACTACACACAAATCCCTCTTCTCCTCCCTCGATGCTGCAGTATCGCGCTTTCATAATGCCTCAGTCGCATTCGACGCCCGTGCCTCCGAACTCATGGAAACACTCGAGAAGAACCCGATTCCGTGGTGGAAGTGGTGGGAGAAGGTAAAACTGTTCCTGGCGGTCAGGAAAGTGAATACCAAGATCAAGTTGTTGGAGCGCCAGTTCTTGTATGCACCGGGTCTGGATGGGAGAACTTGGTTCAAGCACATCGTTTTTGCGCCGGGTAAGTGGACAGGGTACTCCGGGGCAACATTTCCGGGCATCGTAGAGGGAATTGAGGAAGGAGATGAAAGTGGAAAGAAAAAGTGGGTTGGGATTGCTGGAGAAAAGATTGAGGGGGCCGCAGAGTGGTTGGAGGAATGAGGGAGCCGGCAGGAGTAGAATAAAGTAAGGTACTTCAGATTTAGGGAAAGGTTGTGTACATAGAGTGGCTTGGGTGAGTTGGCCATCATTCCCTGCATACTGCTTTAGGATGGTTATATACCCTTCAGATTTGAGATTGGAACAAGATAACTTATGATCATGATGTCTTTTTCTGCATTTTTGACTTAGGGTACGTATCGAGATTGATACAAGTGATTCTAAACAGCCACTTATATGAACAAAAGTCTAGTTGTGAGGGTTTTTCTCTTCGTTTAGGGGTAGGGGTCTTGCAGCGTCCGTCTGAAGTTTATATCATAACCGAACACTGGAAAGAAGTCGTGGTTGCTTGGTATAAGGCGGCTGCGGATCTGTTGTGACCGAAGACGACTTAATAACGTGAGTTGTAATCAGACAGATAATTGACTTAGACTTTTAGTTTTCGTCGAACATAATATCGAGAGTTATAGGCCGCGTTGCGTTAGGCGGCGGAGGCTTTCAGAGGGGTAGTGTATGCTTCGTTGTTTACGGTGTCCGAGTGAAGGATAGGTGTTCGAATGAAAGTAGCAATGAGATCGTGTCCAGAAGAGCAGCCAGCATTTGAGGTTTGTAATCGCCAGAGTGAGGTAATATGACCTAGTATAGAGCGAAAACTTTTGGACTTAAAGCGAAACGGACTATCAGAAGGAGTCGGAGTTGATAGACGCCTCGTTGAGGTCAATACATCTTAAGTTGAAGTCTTCAGCCGGCACACCTTATCGAACCCTCATAAAAAAGTGAATATAAACCCCTGTTTTCCACCTATTCTTCATCGCTAGGCAGGTATCACCTACTGTGCCCCTCTCCTTTGGTCGACTGGTAGTAACTGCTATTTAGGTTTCCCTTTTTGGCTCTTTACCCTCATGCTAAGCGGGGGCGCGGGTTCGAGAAAGCTAAGTGTGTTGGCAACAGTGCTAGTTTCTTTTTCTTTTTGGTGGAGGAGACCTCTAAACACCTCAAGCCTGCTGCCTCTACTCCATGCTAGTTGGTCTCTAATGTCTATATACATCATCGGCGCATGCTGGTTTAATTTAAGTCATTTAATTACCCAGACAAGTAAAGCCTAATTCTTGAAAGAGACTTTAGGCAGGAGTTTGCCTGCTTAGGCCCTGTGGAGGAGAGTAGAGGGGGGAGGGAAGAATGAAATGTAGTCGTAGTGGAAACCCAAAATGCGGACATAAGCGGTATCTTCTCTCAATTTAGCTCTTTGGGTGACGTTAAAGAGGAATGTGTCCTATGTACCGCTGGATTATAGCTATAAAGCGAGGAGCGAATTGTAAAGGAGTAACTTTCCGGGTAGTCATCTTACTGGCCTTTGAACCGCTCACCCTCCCTTCATTCATGGCCCCAATCTCCTCGCCATTTGGCTAAGTTGTGTGAGTGTAAGCTTTGATCAAGCTCTTGAGTTCTTAGCCGGAGTAGGTGCAACCATGGAACGTTGAGTATGTGTTATGGAGGGGAAAGAGGTTTCGGTGAAACTAAACGACTATATATTTTTTTCAGCCTTAAGACACCTAATTTGAGAATGAATTTTGCGGTACGATCATAGACAATATGACCCTTTATCGAAGCATGTGGTATGGAGAACGATAAGTTATTGTACGGTTTATGACCTTGGTGTTCACAAGAGTTAGTTAAGAGCTCCCAGTACTCGGTATGAAGGAGAAAGAGAATGTAGTTGGCAAAACAGTGTTCTAGAGTGTGGATGTGAGGTGGTAGATAACGTAAGGTTTTGAAGCTTTGCAGAAATCGAGACGATAGGGCAGTGAAAATCTCGAAGAAGGGGGTCAAAGTGAGGCAAAACGTGTCCTCTACCTTCCGTGTTTTTGATGCCATACTTTACGGAGCCTGAAGCCTCAACCAGCACAACCCAACTTACCTCACAATCACACCTGAAACTTCATGTATAAATTCCGGTCGCAATTTATTTTTCATCGGTGGTCGGTATTACCCCGATAACCCTCCCCTTTGATCAACTGGTTCTAACTGCTCTCTAGGTTTTCTTTTTGCCAGATTGGATGAGTGCGGAAGCGGGGGCGCGGGTTCAAGTTCACTGACTTTCTGTTTTTTTCATCCTTCCTGCTTCATTCGGTGCTTCCCTAAGTTCCCATTCGTCTGGAAGATGAAAGTTCACCTAGCCGTATATTTACTAGCATGGGCTGATCTATAGCTCTGTTATTGAATATTTTTTTAAATTATGGGGAGGTGGTTGAGGTCAGATGCGGTGGCGACTAAAGCGAAGTGGGTTGGAAAACGAGGAGATTCCGAGAGACAGAAATCCGTGTACCAGAATCGTAGGATAGTGCTCTCAGACATGAGAAGAAAGCTGGATCTTAGAGCCATGCAATTCGGATAGTCACGGATCTTGAAGGCCTATGTTGGAATAAGCGGAAAAAGGGTAACCTCGGCATTTGCAAGACAGAGATTCGGTTTTTCTGTTTTCTGGAAGCTGAAAAGTACCGAAGGCTATCGCTGATCAGCCTGTAGCTAGTGGGTAGTTGAAAGTTGAAAGACACTTTCCAAACCTGAGTTTTCCCTTGTTTCCTTGGGCGATTTGCTCAATTGAGGTATGATACCCGAGAAACAATCATTTGGGTCCGGCTGGGCTCGGTGTCGCCGATTTTGATTGAGTACGGAGAGACATGGATTAGCAATTTCCAGTTAAGGAGCAAGTGAGTGATCGGCCGAATGGATGTCTGGAAGGAGGGCTATGGCACATGTAGATCCGGGCTGCTCGCCAACCTATCTGTGCGAATACTGGAAACGGAAATAAGCGATCATGGGACCATTTTGTAGTTGAAAGTTTCGCAAGGATCGGACGTCAAGGGCAGTGGGTGGTGAAAAACTGAACTGTTAGTGACATGTTTGGTTTGGTGATCTGATTCAAGAGTGATGCGGTTCAAAAGAGGTGCCTGATGCCAAAGCCGAAATTGGCAGACGTTGAAGTTTCAGGACTTTCATTAATTCGAGCAGTGAAGTTTGACACATATATCCTGGGACAAATGGACAGACGGGCGAAAGGTATGGGGCCAGGGATCTCTGGTTGAGACAAGTCCCGCTGATCCGGTTTGGTCACCGACATGCAAGCAGCAACACGTCTGATCGTTCAAGTAATTTCCTGGGAAATTTTAAGATTATTGAAGAATATTTAATATCGGGCGTCAAGCGCGGAAAATGGGTGCTCGAAGGTTGGATAACCAGTGGTGAATTGAACTGTACTCAGGACTTATGCCTAAAAGCGCTTGGCTTGAACTTCGCGGTATGGATCATTGCAACTGAGACAGAACTGGCCGGGATAGATGTTTGTATAGGTGGAGAGGTAAACCCTGCTGTGAAACCGGAATAGCCGTAAAGATACTACCGATCTCCAGAGAGACGAGAAGAGTTAAGGAATGAACGAGTTGAATGCATTAGGCCCTCGAGTGGGGTGAAGTCGTTACAGAAATGACATAGATCCTTCTATCTCGCCGATATAACACCTATATTGTATAAGAGTGGCCAGTAACCATGTAACTAACTGATGGTCAGCACTATTTGAAGGCAAGAGGTTCAAATTGTTAGATTAACAAGCATTGAGACTACTTCGAAGTAGAGTAGGCCTCGAGTTAAATTCTAGCTCTGAAATTCGCAGCGTCCTCGTGTGCCTGGAAACAAAGCTAAGCTGAGAGGACTAGTATCTTATCAGTTTGGCATCTTCAGTAAGCAGGAATGAACACCCGGACAAACTGGACTGGATGGTTAAAAAAGGACAGAGAGATATGAATCACGATGAAGGAACCTGCTAACTCAACTCCTTGCTGACATGTCTCTTCACTTATGCATACATAAGCAATGACGACTATGCAACTTGGCCCGTAGTTTTGTACTCACCTTTTGAATACGCTACGAACCCGGAAATAGATGATGAAGGATCGTTTGAGTTTGGGTTTAGCTTGACGTTTAGTTTTACATTTAACTTGTATACCCATGTGCCTAAGCCACGAGGCGATGGCGGAAAGTGGTTCCGTTATAAATGAATCTGTAACACATCAGCCCAGTAATTAGTGTGGGGAGAATTCTGAGATCTCGATAGTGGATACTAGTTAGGTGAGTAAAGGAGAGACTGGCACGCTCATTGTTGGGCTGAAACAACGGTAGCTTATCCGGTTCGCGCTCGGGTTATTTCCAAGCTTCCCCCGCTGCAACCTCCCTTATGTTTCAATTTCTTCCAATCGGCTTCGTTACCTGTTCATGAACCCGTCAGCGCTAAGATCGCGTTTATGATAAAGATCTCATACTATCCTTTGTATAGCCATAGCTGAATATGGGTGAGGTCGAAGCCTGAAGTGGGATTAGGTTCGCACCAACCCAGACCCTTCTCCACGTGATCCATCCTAACCATGTAGCTCAGCACGTGGCCATCATTCACGGCACGTATCCCTACCAGCCATCAATGCCACGCCAATCATATACATGTTCCCCGATGCCTAACCACCTGCCAAACCCGTCCACCGCTGAAGCATGCATGGCATCTACAACTCCCATGATCCATGCTCCAATACATTGACCACACCCAGCGTACCGGAACCGAACCCGATCGGCTCACCCTCAAACCTTAATAGATCCTGGTTTCCCGCCGATCGAACCGAACCGAGGACCGGGATGCAATAAAGGGTTGGCATGGGAGCAAGGGGTGGAAAGACTACGATGTGGTCATACCGCACTCGCCTATCGTATATACGGGGATTTCGGGAACGCGAGAGGGTGGGAGGGTTAGGTGCGGAGGATAGTTGCGCCGACTTGATATTGAAGTTTCAAAGGTCCTCAGGATACGGGTGGTATGTGGGGGTTCCTTAGCAATGACATATCGAGAACTTGGAAATTGAAACGCCGAACAGAGCCTGTAAGATAGATTTAGCAAATGAAACTCGGGTTCGGATTCGCATCTAAACTCCATCGCTATCTCTTTGGTAAAAGCCTCCATTTCGATGTTGTCAGACCTCAGGATTCAGGTTGACAGGCTGACAGCCCGTTCTAGATTCAGGTCGACAGTGGGTTTTGCTTTTGCCGTATTCTGCCAAAGTGTGGGGGTTGGCGTGAGCATCGAAATGCGGGTTTCCGAGCGTTGAAGGCATGTCAACCAGAAAAAGCCATGCTTTGTTCATCTATGCGGCTCACGAGAAAAGAGATCAGCGGGCCGGCCGGCATTCGTGTTAAGTAATTACTGTGGGTTTCGCGGTGTCACAATATCACCTTCCCTTTCGGGACGCCGACAGTTTTCGTCTTTTGAGGGACGCCGATGGATTTCGGATGTTGCTTTGTGATGTTGATTTCTATAGGCAGATTGCTTTTCAGAGAAGCGAGGCAGCAAGGTTCTTGGCATGATTCATGATGAGCTGAGTGTTTCATCTTGGACATCGACATCGATCGAAAGAAGAGGAGGAGAGTTGGATGATGCTCCTGTTCATGGTTGTGGCAGAAATTTGGTGATGACATAGTTGAGGAGGAAGAGTAGGGATGGTTGATGACATCAATAATCTGGCCAATCCGGTCAATTCACCGTGTATGACCAAACTTCATATACAACGTCTATCATCTATCACAGGATGGTATCATATAAATTAACATCGATAAAACCCATTCTAAAAGCAGTATACCATGAAAGTAATTCCAATTAGACCCTAATCTCCATGGTGCCTCCTTTTGGATCGAATGAGAAACCTAGTATGAACCCAAAGTTCATCAGAAAATACGGAAGACAGTAGACCGAAGTCAATAATTTAACCACACTTTTGAGACGCCCGCTTCCAAGCAAACATTTAGTCCCAGCCATGCACATCACCCAGCAAAATTCATACTATCCAAATACCTCTGCCACTGCTCCACTTGTGATATCATGTTTCCTTCCCCAGGCTCACCAACAAACGTTCCTCCATAATCGTAGCCTTGCTCACCTGCAAAGATTGGAGCCGACGCAGTGGACGACATCATAGCCGGTCTTGCTGCCCAGGACGGGTTGACCGAGCTCCGCATATCCTGACTGTGAAAAACTTGGAGAGGGGCGTGATGATCGACGAAGGTAGGAGGTGAGGCCGTAGTCAGGCCATCCTGCGGAAGCATAGGTGACGGGTACGCCGAAGTCAGGGGCGTCGGGAGCGATGGATGAGAACGAGGGTGTGGTTGACATTGATATTGATGTTGATGGGGTTGAGTTCCAAGATGCTGCGGTGGCGGCTCTCGTGCCATTTGTGGATAGGAATGATGACGAAGATGAGCCGGAGGTTGCTGATGCAAGTCCGCTCCCACAATCCCTTCATTTCCCTCCGCTAGCCGTGCATGTAGTTGAGGCTGTGTGATCGAATCCTGCTGTACCACTCCAGTAAATGCTCCCCCAGAAGCGGGGGGAGACATCGGGGACACCAGCCCAGGACCCTGGGGTCTCTGTCGCTGCTGTTGCTGCTGCTCCAGTCCATCGGCACACGTCGCACGCGAAGGAGGCGTTGTTGTATAAAACGTCGCGTAGGAGTGTGGTGCCGATCCTGGGGACGATCGGGAAGCCCCTGTCACAGCGTCTGCGGATCGGAATTTTTGTTTCGTCGTTGCAGGTGTGGCCGTTTGTCCCGATGTCACCGAAACCGATGACACGGATGTATCCTTCCCAGGTCCCTGGTTGCGCTCGTATTGGCATACGCCCTGCTTCTGCTGCTCCTGTCGTTGGCTCTGGTGGAGTTCTTGTGCCTGTTGCTTGCGTTCTAACCGACTGATGCCTTGGAGAGAATCTCCAGCCATCTTCCACGTCAGGGGCGAAAAGGACTCTGGTACGAAACATTGTAAACCGGGGTCTTCCAGCAGGAGCATGCCTGTGTTTCCCATAACCGTATCCATCGGGACTTCAGAACCGGGGACTGGGTCACCTTCAGATATGCCGTCGGCCGCTCCCTGCATTTCAACATCATCATTGCCACCCGTCGCCGTCTTCTGAGTGTGTATCCGTGACCCCTGACTATGGGCCGCTGTAATTTGCCCCTTCAGTACGCTCAGGCCCCAGCTAATCCGTTCGACCGCCAGTCCAGCAAGTTTATGCACTCCTTTTCGTTCTAGTTCCACAAATACTGCGTATGCCTTTTCCACCTTCTCGATCCGGCTCATCTCCCCGGTTTCCATTGCGTCAAGGAGTAAAATCATGCAAGAGTTGAACGCTTGCTGGCCAATCGTCCAGCAGATCAAAGCAGCGGGAATACGGGCGTAAAAGTAAAGGAATACCGAGAGTAAGGATATCGAAGAGGAGATGACCAAAGAGCGGCCGCGATGTAGCTCAGTTGGTGAAGCAAACGGTTGATGAGCAGAGTTAGCCGATGACGGAGGGGTATGTATTGCTGAAGGAGTAGGAGTTCGGTGTGTTGGTGGGGTCTTAGAGCATTCAAATGACCCTGAAGCTGTATTATCAATACGCTGACGGTTCAGAAGGATGAGGTAGTTGTGGGTCTGGCTATAGAATACTATTCGGCGGACAAGATTAGACTTCCGCGATACCTCGTTGAGAAAGATACATACCAGCAGCCATGCAATCAATTGGCCATTCCGGAGTCTCTTTTTCGTCGTCCAACCAGGTATCGTCGAACTGTAGTAACTCTGGTACGGTTTCCCACAGTGACCTCAGCGCATCTGTAAACTCATCAATCTTCGCATTGTTTAGCCGGTCGCTACTTAAAATCTGCCGTGCCAATAATGTGAATTGATTCACATATACCGCAAACCGTAGAACTGTGGGGTTGGTGGTCAGATCGTCCGGAGGCGGGCAATCCCCAATGCCACTGATCCCCAAAGGGCGACCCAGTGTCATTGAGTACTGTTGGTCCATATGCAGCATCCACCACCATAGCGCTCGTCGCAGCATTGCTTCCCGCAGAGGAGGAGCGGGTTCGAGAAACCTCGGATTACGGTGCAAGCCGATCGAATGAGCGAGACGGATAGTTGTTCCAAATAACGTCCATGCGTCAAGGAAGCGCCCACTATTCGTCAAGTACGGTCCCATCATTATCAAGGCTTGTATGGCGAGAAGAGTCGGCCTGTTCATGAAAGATGCCATCCGCAAGGCTTGCATAGATGCCGCAACTAGAATATCTTGTCAGCTCATTATCGCTCATGGCAGCGCGGCACAGTATTTCACGCACTGTAGACGTCACCATTTATCTTCTCTTTCTCCATAGCACCTTCCACCCACTTGCCGCCACATTTGTCAAAGACAGAGTTTTGGCATCCTAAAGCAAGCGCGGCAAAGAGCAGGGCCAGCATGTCCGGAAATCTCAGCGCGTTCTTCTTTGCGTCAGATAGGAATCGTTCAACTTCCGACTTGGTTATCTCGTTAGGAGTATGTGGGAATGAGCAGGCCTGGACGCGTTTTTGAAATGCGTCTAGATAACTTAGCAGCTCTTCGCGTTGTGGGAGACAGTCGAGGAGGGCGGGGATACAGTCTTCGAAATCAGCTCTCCACATCGTTGCAAATGGGAACATTGGCAGGTCACGAGAGGCGTATATATCAGCGCCGCGAGGCATAGCATGAGCGATCGTTTGAGGCGCCAGGTTGAGTTGAGCGAACTAGGTCGTGGTTAATGAGGGGGAAAAAGGATTTGGAGGAAAGAACATACTTCATGCAAAACATTAGCGAGACCAGGGCTGCCAAAGTATATGCTATCAGACCATTCCTGGCCCTTGAACCGCTTCTGCTTGGTGGTTCTTCTGCTTGATTTACTTGCCGATCCATCGCTGAGTAGTGAGTCGGGCGAGGGTGCGCGTCCGCTGTCCTCGTCTTCTATCGATAGCTTTGCAGCCCGTAAGCGTTCTTTGAGACGGAGATTCTCAGCACGAAGCTTGCGGAGTTCATATGATTGTTGGATAGGTGTATAATCTCCTCCCTCAGCAACGAGAAAGTGGCACTCTTTGGGTGCCCCCCGAGCACAACAGGCCGAGCACGGTTTGGTGCGATCGCACTGTACTTTAGATTAAATAAGGTTACGACAAGAAGGGGAGGGACTTTAGAGAGAATACCTCCATGATAAGTCCCTATTAAAACTTACCTTGACCTTTCGCTCGCGGCACTTGGTGCATGATAACAACTGCCGAGGTTGCTGGGACTGCTGCTTCTTGCGGCTGCCCTCAGATGTCCCGGGAGGCGGTTCAGCCAGCTTAAGGACATTCTCGGTAGGAAACTCTGAAGCTGCGGGTTGGTTGAACACAGAAGCTGGTTCAGTCATTGTGGATCAGAACTGGGTGGCAGAACCAATTAACTAGCGTGTTAATCGGGGTGAGATGCAAAGGTGTGCATCTAGCGGTGACTTCGTAGTATGTTGGACCCTTCGGAGAAGTACGGCCTTGGTAAGTAGGAGTTTATATATCCGGCTTTAAGGGCACAGCAAGATGAAAAGAAGCACTCCACCTGTCTCCTCTGCATTCGAATGATGACTGCTAGAGATGCCGCCCCGCCTTTGGCTCTGCACTCGATCGAGAAATTGGATATAAGTTAACATGGCACTTGAAAGCCTCATTCTTCAGCCAGATGACCGAGTTTTATGGGGCCGTGGGATAGAGGCGCCGGGCCATGGGAGGCGGTCAGACAGAGCGGGCGCTCACCGAGATTTGGGCTTCCTGAACGGGATGGATGCATTGCACGGCTGGCCGGGCTTTGTCAGAAACCGTGGTAAAGTCGCACAAGAATATCGCCAAGCAGGAGAGGCAGAGGGTGAAAGGGAGAGCAGAGCAAGGGCATCGCAAGGGCATAGCAAGAACAGAGCAAGGGCCCATGAAGCTACATAGAGCTAAAAGAAGGGCATGCTGACCCGGCAACCAGGTCAACCAGGTCCGCGTAATGGATGATGCACAGATCTAGCAACATGGGGACCGACATGGCGGGTCGATCCTTCTGCCATCTCTTCTCCTTTGCCTGGGGGTTGACTGGCACGCTGGTTTCGATTCCCAGCCATTCGGATGGTGTCCCGTCTCCCACCGTGTTGGACTTCTTTTTTCTCACTTGGCTCCCAGACGCAGAGACAGCCTCGATCCCGGTGCGGTGGAGCGGAAAGAGATCGTGAGGGCTTCGTCTGGGTTGGATCTTGTCAATCGTCGTGGCCTTCCATGGCTTGCAGTGTGGCTTGCATTGCCCTCGCGATTGTGTACCGTGGTGATCCCCCATCGACTTCGATGACATCCGCCTCTGGCTTCACAAGTCAATTACTTCTCACGCCTCCATTTCAACCAGTCTCTGTGTCTAAATTAAGTCGTCTTCCACACTCCGATTTGGATTTTTATCTGATGCCCGGTCTTGAAGCGACGCTTTTACGGTCTCCTCTCTGCACTCCGTAGCACACGGCAATGGACTTCTGATACCCGAGTTGTAAAAGAACCATATGGATTCCCTTGTTGTTTGAGTACACTAATTGCAATCTCGTAGCTGTCACCATGTTGATTTATGTCAGCAGCCACGGCCGATGCTCAAGTGGTATCATTCTGTCGCGTGTGGAGGCAAGCATAAAAGAAATCTCTGCTTCACCTTACCTTTCTCAATTCAACACTATCATCACCAATATGCTACAGCACGATCGTAACTTCAGTTCACACGCCACCAGATTCTAACTCTCCCTTTCGGCCTTCGGATCCATCCTTGGGCTTCCAGAATGTGTTCCGCTGGATCAGTCGAACCCCTTCCACCACAACGTTCCTTGAGAAGGGAAGCACCGCCTTAATCTTTGCTTCCCACTCATCCCCAGGCTCATATTCAATACCTGGTTCTTTTTTCAGGAAGACATTAAAGTCAAGGTCTACCACATGTGCCTGCACCTCAGAATTCCGTCCCGCTAATTCACCTTTAACGACCACTTTCCACGTTTCCGGGAGTTCGGCCTCTTTATTCATGAACGCGCGGAGAATGGCTTGTGCGGTCCAAAACTGGACCGAACCGATTTTATTCTTCGATATGAGGGACTCTCTCGGCACCAGGGTGGTAACAGATTCTTGCATCTGGCGCTCAGAAAAAGGTAAGACATTAGTCTTGAGGTCCTTCGGACCAAATTTCTCTCCCGTTTCTGCTTCGCGCCGAAGGGCCGCTTCAATCTGCCAGTGAGAGATCATATCCCCAAACCTGCGAAGCGGACTGGTAACTTTGACATAGTGGTTCACACCCATGATCAGATGGGGAACTGGCTTTGTGTGTGCAATTGCTCTCCCAAGCAAGCCATGGAACTGAGATCCCAAACTATACGGCATCTGTCCATGTTCGGCCATATAAGGCTTTAGGATTTCTTTCTGGAACTGCGCAATAGACATCATCTCATCGTTTCCAGGTGGTTGTATCGTACCTCGGAAGATGGCTGGTATATCCCGCTCTGCGAGCCACCGCCCAGCAGCCTCACAAGCAAGCATCATCATCTCTGACACCATTTTGGTCTCGTCCATTCCGGTCTCAAAGGTGGTCTCCCTTGGAACGGCTGTATACTCAATGATAGGGTCACCATGCACAAAGCGGGCTTTCTGGTCCGAAGGTGGCCTCCAAGCCAGACCAGACTGGGACTGGCCCTCTCGTTCAAAAACACGTGCTGTCGGGCTATGACCTGTTAAGCTTAGACCTCCAGCTTCTTCTCTGGCTCTCCGCCGAGCGAATGCGATAGTACATAAATCTTGGAGTTCCTCGGTTTGGGAAGGAGACAAGCTTCGGCGTAGGTGGGACGGTTTTTGGGCTGCTTGCGGCAGTTCTCCTCCTACTACGATCCTTGTCCGTTTGGTTTCCCTGTTAAAGCCAAGGACGTGAGTAAGCTCATCCGGTGTCAAGCTGACAATCTTGTGAATGATGCCATTTTGGATTTTAGTTTCCAGGATGGAGCCAGAGGTATCCAGCCTGATACTAAATGTTAGGACAGGTCGATTGCTCTCCAGACTGAAGTGATCTTGCGTAACCCATTTCGGTAACATTGGAAATGTCCTCTCCGGGAAATAGAAACTCTCTGTCATATGAGCTGCGAGGCTGGCGAGAGGGCTGGTTTTGTCGAAGAATGCGGTTGGATTAGCAACATGAACATGCACCCAGTACTCATTTTCTCTATCAGCGACTTTGGTGATCGATAATCCATCGTCTATCTCTTTCGCCTCTGCGTCATCGATGCAGTAAACATTTGTCTCGCCCCAATCATGACGCAAGTCTTCCATTGAGTCGTGAAACCCAGGGTTGCTTCTGAGAGCTTCCGCCTTCCTTTGCATATCTTCCACGGTGCCGTATGACTCCGTCAATGGTAGCATCAGCCGTCCATCATAAAGTGTTCTGTTCTCCCAGGGAAGAATGACCCCAATCTCTTGCAAAAAGAGCATCCCAGTAGACCTTAAGGAATCATATTCTTCATAGCATCCAGTTGCACCGATCAACGTCGTACACTGCGACCAAAGGCTGTTCACACCCTTGAACTGGTTGGATAATACCCACGCTTTTAGAAACTTGATGAGCAGCTGATCGCTCTCAGTGAACTTCTCACCATACTCCAAGCGAATGCCTGGTTCTTTGTCTGCGGAATCGGACCGCGGTTTGGACGATAGCTGCCCGCCTTCTGTATAGCCTCTTATTTTGCGACTGGTCATTATAATACGTCGAGCCTTTTCGATAAATTTGACAACATTTTCTGCGCCTCGGCTTGGGCGTACAGGCTCCTCAAGCCATTCGTTCTGACTTGTGCTAAGTGCCCGGTATTCTGCATATTCCCGCATCCAGGCTTGTACGCGTTCAATAAGGTCAACTTCCTTTTTAGGTCTGATAGTCATGACATTTGTTGCACGTGAACTACGTCCATCTGTTTGGAAGTTGAATCGGTTGTGAAGCAGAGCCTTGCGCACGGCAAGGAGAACAGAAGGAGAGGGTGTCCACTTTAAATCTCCTTGCCCGAGCAGAACGATAGCTATCTGCTTCAGGGTCATCATGCGCGCTTTGTTCTCGCTTGCTAAGATGACATGTGCATTATCGAGTATGGCAGAGTTCTCACGATAAATCTCTTCTGTTTCGTTGGTCATTTTCTGAAGAATTGATGTTACATCTCTTGTAAGCTCTCGAGGAATATGTAAGTCGGACTCGTTCGTATTAACCTTCGTTGGGAGGTAGGGAATAAGAGGTTGGATCAACTTTCTATCGATACAGTTGGGTATAGCGAACTGAACTGAAGATAGATCGGCATGGCACCATTTGCCATTTGGCAAGATAAATTGGGCTGTACGGTCAATCTGTTGGACAAATGCGGCGAGCGTTGGTTCGTGAGATTTCATACTGTAGAAGTTAGCTAACATAATGCGAGAAATGGATAAAAAACCGTATGTGTAAATGTTACACTGCAGTTATATGTAGACATTGTATACGAAAACCGTATGAAGAGATCGTTGAGAGATCGCATAGACATATCGATTTGAGAGACAACGTAGAGAAATCGTACAGAGAAATAGAGAAAGGAGAACTTACATAAGCTCACCGACATCCCCAGGGGTGAGAAAGATGGTCACAGTGTTCAACTCAGGATCTTCACCATAGTTATAGTCATCTTCCAAGTCCTCTTCGGCATTGTCACGGCCTTCTGGGCCAGGTAGTTTTGCGAAATTATCGTTGGGCACGTACTCTCGAGCCGGGTGCTTTTCGAATGCTGCCAGGTCTTCCTCGTTCGGCCGTCCAAATTGCTCTTGCCATTGCCGAAGATGTTCGCGAATAGGTACATTCCGTATGGCGAGTGAATCTAAGGAGGCGATGGGTGCGCCGCGGCCGGGCTCCGAAGATGTCACTGTTGGCTGAGAGGGATAATAGTTCTGGAAGGTACGTCAGATACATTCGGAATACCATAATAGACGCCTTGTCATACTATGCTTGTGGTACGGTAAAACCGTCGCTGTGGTCGCTGAGACAGGCGACCGGTTGAGTTAAAGTCGCCATTAGGAGAGCATATTTTTGATTTCTTGACGGGGGCAATCCCACGCTGGACCACAGCTGCGGAAGAGAGGTGAGAGTCGGATAAGGAAACAATCTGACGCTGATGCCTCAGAAGTTTTTGACACTGAGAACAGACATGAGTGCGAGGATGGAGCATAGCTGGGGGAGAAGTGCCAGAATGACAGTGGTGAAGAGAAGATGATTGTGAGGCGTAATTGAGGCTCTGTAGCTACCCTGGCCGGCAGGAGCACCCTGGTCTGAGAAAGAGCCGGCAGAAAAGCCACTTGGCGGTGCACGTTGTGGGCGGTGAGGACCGATTGTCGGCCCGCCTAATTAGTAATGATTTTTATCAAGATCCCCCTCATGCCCTCCCACCTCTCAACTCGCGATTATCTTTTTCACCGCTCAACAACAGCAGTAACACATTGCTGGTAAGTTCTTTCTTTCTTCTTCGCTAGATTCATATTGAATTTCTGTGATGATTTAAATCAAAAGCATGTATTATCCGAACTGCGCCTTATCAGCGTTTGGCAGGCGGACACTTCTCGATTTTCCTGACTGTTGAAGTTTTTTTATCCAATTCAACTCAAATACAAGTCTCAGAACCATAACTGACTTGGTGTTATTATAGTTCTTGTAGAATGTCCTACGTGAAAGCTCCTGCCGGACATTTTACTGTCCTTTACTTTGCAGCCGCTTCATCCTACACTGCGAAATCATGTGAGCATCTACCGGCGCCAGTACCCGCCTTAGAATTGTTCGCACAGCTGGAAAAGAAATATCCTGGGATTGGTCAGAAGGTGTTGAGCAGCTGTGCCGTGACAGTGAACTTGGAGTACATCGATCTGGATGGAGAGGATGCGCAGCACAAGGACTTGGTGATCAGTGAGGGAGATGAGGTGGCGATAATCCCACCGGTCAGCTCAGGGTGAAATATTGACCATAACTCGGAATACTGATTCAGATGTTCCGATGCGGATGACATGGTTATACTCCCTCACATTGCCCAATGTCAGGCCCAAAGTGCTGATGCCCCTTTCAACGGAACGCTGCAGCGACAAAGTGTCCGTTCCTGCGCGTGTGGCTCAGTGCTTAAGTGTATGGCATTGTGGGAGACTGTTCTGTTCCAGTAAAAGGAGACGGGGTAAGTAGGTGTGCGTGGTATGAGACAGAAGAATATCATCACCTAGTGGAGCATGAAGTGTAGCATTCTCTTGCCTATATATACGTACAATGAACTGCCATAGAATGCATTCTTTGATTTTAATTGTAGAAAACGCTGCTTTAGCATCCAGAGTCCTTAGAGTCCCCTCAATCCTACAGCTGCTGCTGCTTGTTAGGCTCTTACACTAACACGAATATATTACACTATTGCTAGAAAATAACGCTGAGGTGATTCCATACCTTTCGTAGATGAAATGCAGTAGAAGGATGCCTGGTCTAGGGTTCTGTATATAAAGAAAAAAGGAGAGCCGTCATCAGACATGCAATGCACCTAAGAAATGCTACTGCACCAGTCTTGCAGCACTGTGTTGCTGCAGAACTCCAGTTTACATGTCTAAGTAAAAGCTTGACCGCATGGCACAACTGGGCTGTCTAGCCTCTCACCGCTCAGCTATTTCCAACAATTTGCTCTCATCTCGTCTCAACTCTAAGGGGAGTATATGTATTTGCAATGTGGGCGTCGTTGTTGAGGCTCTTTGTGCTTTTCCCCGCCCCCGCCTCGCACCGCCCGTCATCCTTCTCTCCTCGCCCTTTCAGCCTCGCTCCCACGGCTCCCTCGCTCCTGGTTCAACCAACCACCGCCGCTCGTAACCCCGTCTCCGTCGACGGGACTCACAAGTGACCGACTTCCCGACGTGGAGCTCCGTCTCCCATCTCCAAGAGCAGCAACATCGGTATAAGATGTCGGATCCAATCGACCCCAGACTGCAGCATGCAGGCCAGATAACTCAGAACTCACTGTCTCACTCGTATCAGGACGCATTGTCTCTCCAGGCTTACCAAACTCAACTGCAAAGCGCGGGTCAAAACCGCCACCAGCCCTATTTCAATCTACCACCGAACAACAACGCGCCTCTGCCGGGTTCTCAGGCCTCCCCTACCAGAAATCTCGTCGATCCCGCTCTGGAGAACCCATCTCCCCCCGGCCGCGAAGCTTCTGAAGAGGAGCAGGACCCGGGCCATGAGCTACACTACGAACAGTAAGTACTTACCAGCACTGCCATCGTCACACTTCCAAATGCGCCATTGCTCATACCTTTCGCCAGATTTCAACCCGCTTCGACCTCTGGCGGATCTCCCACCGACTTCAAGCGTCTTCGAGCCTGCGACTCATGTCGAGGGCTAAAGGTAAGACATTCCACCGTATCCTCGAATGATCACATCGCTAAGATCACCATCCAGGTCCGTTGCGACCAAGATGCCAACCGTCCTGACATCCCTTGCAAACGTTGTGCAAAGGCCAATCGCATGTGGTAATGCCAACTCAACGCCCAATATAAGAAGCGTACACTAATTCTTCACAGCATTACAACCCCTCCTACTCGCAAACGACAGAAGAAAGCCGACAGCCGCGTGTCGGAGTTGGAGAAGAGGATTGACGCGCTGAGCGCTGCTTTGCAGGCACAAAAGGCAGGCGTGCACACGGATGGTAAACACTTTGGGAATGGCGCGTCTAGCTATGAGGCTTCACTAGGTGCACTCCCACACGCTGAAGGCTCGTACAGATCTGGGATGATTGTGCATGACTGGCCCAATGACACAGTTCGGGCGTCTGACCCCCTTCAAGAATTCGGCCACACGCAAAACGCAGCTCGGGCACCGGTTGCACCTCAAGGCTTTGTACACTCCCAGAGCGCATTTCGAGCACTGGACGCACCCCACGACTTCTCGCACTCTCATGAAGCCTACCGTGGGCCTGACCGGAAGCGAAGGCGGCTCGAGGAGGACGATGGTCCAGTAAGTCTTCTTTATCATCTGTCTACGTACACTGATGCAGAATCGATTGTAATTCAGACCACGATTCCTGAGGATATGGATGCCATACATCGTGATATCGCCGAGAATCCCGAGATGAAACGAGGCAAGAAAAAGGGGATCCAACCGCCAGATCACTCGTACATCTCTAGAATGATTGATGATCTTATGCCCCCCGAGACAGCTAAACGAGTTTTCAAGCGATATGTAGATGAATTCTGCCCACACTTCCCAGCAGTACCTCTTCCATCTGATCTTACTGCCGAAGAGGTGCGCAAGAATACGCCTTTATTATTCCTAGCTATTATGTCGAGCGCTTCGCACGGAAGCGCCGAGCAGCTAGTACCCCAGGACGTCCAAAGGAAGTTGGCAGATCTGATGAAGGATCAATTTGCAGACATCATATTCAAGAACGGTGAAAAGTCTCTTGAGATTGTCCAGGCTCTTCATGTCGGAGTCCTATGGTATGTCCTTTTGTCGGCAACGTCATTTGCAATCAACTAATATCTCCATAATAGGTACCGTCCTCCACTCCACTATGAACAGCATAATTTCTACATGATGGTGAACTGTGCGGCCGTCATGGCACTCGATCTGGGGCTCGGAAGACGAGCGGGCCCTAATATGACGGGTATATCCATGGGACCTGTTGCGCGCTGCCAAACGAACACGAACAATATCGGGTCTCGGAGGACCTTCCTCGTCTGTTACTATCTTTGTATGAGCATTACAATGGTGCTTAGACGGCCTATCCTTCTCCGGTGGACCAAGTACATCGAAGAAAGTATCAAAATCCTGGAATCCTCTCTCGACGCTCTGCCATCGGACAGAATGCTGTGTCAGCATGTAAGAATGGCTCACATTGGCGAGAAGGTGTCAGTAGAGTTTACAATGGACGATTTATCGGCCGAAGTGCCTATCGCGGATCCTGAAGTTATGAAAGCGTTGAGGAAGTTTGACAATGAGCTTTCCAGTATTGTCGAGAGGAACTCCGAGCATGATGTTGATCGTGAGTTTGATCTTAAGGCACCTAAAAAGTCGTATCACTAATTTGCTTGCAGCCTCGATCCGGCTGGCTGAACACGTCACCAGTCTCTACATACACGAGATAGCCCTGCATCCTAACCAGAGTGGTTCCGATTTTCACCCACCTTTCTCAGTCTCAGAAGATAACTATCGAGTCAGCAAACTAGAACTTGTCCCGGAGGTCCATGTCGATTCCTTGAAGAAATGCCATGTCGCCACTCATGGTATTCTTGATACTATTCTCGGAGTACCATTAGATACCCTAATTACGCTTCCGGTGATATTCTGTAAGTGTGGTATCAGCCATTTTATTTTACGTGTACTTACAAATATATGCAGGTGTCCGAGCTGTTTATGCCGTCGTTTGTTTAATAAAACTGGTTATCATGGTCCGTTCCTCTCGGGATGTCAGTCGTGAGATCACAAAGGAGAGCCTGAAGATTGAGGCATATATGGACGCATTGCTGAAAAAGTTCCATGCAATTGTCACGCGCGATCCCCAAAGTCCCCATGGCAAGTTCTATTATGTCGCCCTACGACTCCAAGAGAGGTATGTCCAGATCAGCAAAGACGAGGCTTCGCGAGCGGAGGCTAGTGATTCCAGTGGGGGTCAGCGTACCCCTGGCAACAATCTGGTATCCCAGAGCGCTCCAGCATCCAATTCGGTGCAAGGATCGATCAACCAGACGCCGTTACATCTCCTTTCGGAGGTGGCCATGGGTAATGGTAGCTCGGCGCAGCCGACTCAACTCCAGCAACAAATGGTCCACCCCCAGCAGCCACAACAGTTCCAACAGCAGCTGATTCAGCCAGACTGGGCATATGCCAATGCAGGGATGAGTCCACCCGTGCCTGATATGATGGCTATGCATCCTGGATTTGGACCTCTCGATATGTTTGCCGGCGGCCCGTTATATCAGAATGATCCTATGGCGTCGCTATACAACCCTGATATGTGGGACGCGTCCATGTTCACTGGACTGCAGGACTTCAGCGGGCAGTTCTAGTAGAACTGGGGATATGCTTGTTTTAGCTTTCTTTTGTATACGGTAAAGTCAGGATCGGTATACCCCGTGGGCTTTGGTAGCAACATTCAAGATGTTGTACTAGTAACAGGCATGGGCGGAGTTTTTGGTTTCCTCAGATGCTCTCTGGCTGTTGTTTTCAGATATGACGTGAATGCTTCTTCTTTCTTATGGTAACAAAAGACGTTACGCAAAGGGTATGGATACAAATAGGCTTTTCCTTGATGTGGAACTGTTTATTGAATTTTCTTCTCTATATAGCAACAGGAGATGTTGAATAAAAGGTATGGATCGGAGTCCCATAACGTCTCTGGTAGCATTGCCATTTTCAAGCTGTAGTTTTTGTCTTTCTTCTTGTGTTTTCATAGAGCTTCTTGTGACAGAACCTTCTTGTGACAGAATCTTCTAGTTGGTGAGGTCCTTTGAAATGTTCGTAGATTCTGGGGATATTGTAGCATACTCATATGTTAGGATGAGTTCAGGAGATCGCTAGATTGGAATGATATCTGGGATACTAATTTTCACAGGTGGACTTCTTTGTGAATCGAGCTCCGCATCTAGGTTTAGGGATGTTTGACGTTTGATGCCGTTGCATATGGCGATGAGAACGGTTTAGATTATTTGTCAATTCTATATCTGATAACTTCGCCCTGCATACCGTATATCTCAATCAATAGTTTGCTGCGACATGAGGGGCTCTGAGGTCGAAAATACTTGCTAGTGGGAATATTAATGGCAGTACAGTCTGAATGATAGCACTCGATGAGAATGTTTAGTGTATAGTTGGAGGGCAGGATAATTTTACTTGATAGACGTCGCTTTGGGTCTGTTGTTGCTGGGGAGGACCGCAGTATAATGTTTTATTAGATTCTATGATTTATGACGTCATACAACTTCATTCCTATCTGCTCTGAAAATTCTTTATTGTTGTAACAATTAATGTAATTCCGAGACCCGATACGGGCACCGCTGTTTATAATCCGAGTTACAGTTACTGCGTGCCAGAGATGCGGCGTAGGTTGTTGAGCATGGGCCCGCATCCAGTTGTAGTACTCGGGGCCCTTCCGAAGTCCCAAAGGAGAAGTGCGAAATCCCCACACATTTCGCTCCATCTCGCCTAGCATTGTACCTGTGCAACTATGTACTCAGCCTTAGCAATACGAAAGCAAGCGAATCAATTAAGGAGATTTATCAGATAGAGGAAATCGCAAGGGTTAGATGATGTCTATGCAAGATGGAGGTGATTCGGAGCAGGGAAAGCGGAGTTAAGAAAGGTGGTTATAATTTCCTGAGAGGCACAGTAATGGTAAGATGAATGGAGGTAGGAGATGGTACCTGTGTAATGGGATTCGGGGTAGATATATAAAGTGAGCGCCTTTCTTTCATGGTCTATCATTTAGTTCTTCTATCTTTCACTCTTCGCCCTGTCATATACTCCGTACGAAAGTTGTATACAATTCTTCAACATCTTTTCTCTCCTTCTATCATACTGCTGTCCCCATATCTGAAAAAGCAGAAACACATATACTCCGCCCCGAATCTGTTCCAGTTCATACTTGACCAATTCCTCCCTACGAACTCCATATATAGATTTCGAACACAATCCTCATATGCGTGGTCCACTTTCTTCCACAAGAAAGTTCCACATACTTTCACCCCTACCCAGGACCATCAATTGGGCTCCAAGACCAGTCAATACTCAAACACCTCATCGGAACCTTACCTTTTTATCCCAACCTTCCCTTCAAGGTCAGAGCTTTGCTCGCCGTCAATCCTCAAATCAATCTCTTTTCCAGCACTTTAAGCGTCGACATATCTCTACACATCACAACTATCCAACAATGGCAAACCCGTACCCCTTTGCCGGCAAAGTCGCCCTAATCACAGGCTCCTCCAAAGGTATAGGCGCAGCCACAGCCCTGCACCTCTCTTCACTTGGCGCAAAGGTCGTCATCAATTACTCCAGCGACGCGAAACCGGCTGAAGAGTTGATTCAAAAGATTGGCTCGGAAAACGCTATTGCAATCAAAGCAGATGTGGGGAATATCAAAGAGATTGAGGGTCTGGTCCAGCAGACGGTAGATAAATGGGGCAAGATTGATATTCTAATTCCGAATGCGGGTGTATTGCCTATGAAGGATCTGGAGAGCACGACGGAGGAGGATTGGGAAAGGTGTTTTAGAGTTAATGTTAAAGGGGTTTATTTTCTGTGTCAGGTGAGTCCTTCTTCTCATCCATCCTCTTCTCTTCCGTTGTCCCGGAAATCACCGAAGACATAAAAGAGAGCATAGGAAGACTATGCGCAAGCTAACATCTCCATAGAAAGCACTACCCCACCTTCCTCCGCATTCCTCAATAATCCTTCTCTCCTCCTCCACAACCATCCTCTCCCAAATTACCCCCTCCTACCTTCTTTACTGCAGCTCCAAAGGCGCCATCGAGCAAATGGCGCGCATCTTAGCCAAAGACCTCGGCCGAAGGGGCGTTACGGTAAACGCCATAGCCCCTGGCCCTACTGGGACGGAGTTGTTTTACAAGGGGAAGAGTGAGGAGTTATTAGAGACGATTAAGGGGTGGAATCCGTTCGGCAGGTTGGGGACACCGGAGGAGATTGCTGCCGCGGTGGGATTTTTGGCTGGGGAGGGGGGGCGGTGGGTTAGTGGGCAGGTTATTAGGGTTAATGGGGGAATGGCGTAAGGGAGAGCTGGTGGAATGAGGATGGTGTGAGGATTAAAGCCGGCAGTAAAGGAAGCTAATATTATAGACCCGTATAACTCGGTTATCTGGTATCGTAAAAATGCGAAATCGTCTTCAGTTTCCATGTATGGAGTATCATACGCCGATTCAGATAAACCCACATTTGAAGATTCGATATGGCTTCTAAAGCTTAATACTACCTCCCCTTTTTAGCTTAATTTCTCTTCTCACCTCTCTTTAACGGTAATCATGGTAAATGATTATTATCAAAAATCGAAGTTAGACCTTAAATTTATTCTTCTCCAGTGTGTTTTCACACCCCATTTA
>ML994112.1:0-42801 GCA_010093945.1 Delitschia confertaspora ATCC 74209 | reverse complement strand
TGATGGAGGTTGTATTTAGCATGCGGGAGTGCTCACAAATATTGTCTTTGGAACGAATGGATTGATTCTATCTATGATGAAAAGAGCGATGAATATATACATGAGATCATGTGATTACATGACCTGTTTGGGGAAGGAGCGGAAGCATATAGAAACGTATAGAAGTATATGCAACACGTACATATGTTACTTAGATAGTCTAGCTGATCTACCAGACGATTCAGCATAGCGAGATTGCCACTCCAATAATACTCAACAGTTCATTAGACCTGAGGACAAGACAGAACATGATCACCAGAACATTACAGCCTGTTCACTACCCAGTCTTCACCTTATTCTGCTTACAGATCGTTCTCCAATTGACTGGTAACTGAATTCGGTTAGCATGGAGAAAGATAGATTTGCGAGTGAAATGAATTCAGGAGAAGGTAAAGCTGGATAGAAAACACTGAAACTTTTAAGGCGGAAGATGGAGTCGTTCTCAGTCTTGTCATATATTCAGTTGAGCAACAATCAAAAGCCCCTATTACCCTAGCTCAGTAACAAAGCATCATGGTATAACTGTGTGTAACGCTGAGATTAAATCCAGTATCCTCCGTTCAGTGTACTGCATTTTTAGTGTGGAAGAACAGCACATTTACCTTTTCTTGAGAAGCCTGAAGCTGAGAATTGGGAACTTGAAGCGGCACTGATCAGTACAGATGCGGGATTGAAGAGGCAGGAAAAAAATACGTATATCAGCAGAAATGTACAATTGGTACGACATTGGCACGTCGAGATTGCAATTTCTCCTAACTTAATGTGATGTTCTGTGACGGTGCTCAGGAAGCTCATGCTCGTTGAATTGAGATAAATCTACTACTAAGCTGTCCACGAGAATTTTAAGGTAGAGAACTATCTTGCTGTTGGTGAGCGTGGGTTTTAAAGTTGGCACGGCTTGAAAAGCGTGCCTCCTGAAGTCACGTGACCACAGTAGTGATCGCTTAGTGCTGTCACACGTTCACTTATACGTGATTTGTTTTTAAATTTTTAGCATGGGCTCCCTGTTCACGGGACTATACACTTTATATACAAACCCCGTGACATCTGGTCCAACCGACAAGCCAAAGTACACTAGTTTGTGAACGTGGCTTTCCTTCTCCCTTAACGCAATGTCTGAATTCTTATCACAGGAGACTGTACATGTGAACTCAGTTGAAGCTTTCTTCATTAGCTGTCAAGCCTCCCTAAGTAGCCTCTCGCGACACCCCCTTCTGCATCTGCACTGCAATTCTAGCATAAAAGAGCTGTTCGCTCCCCCATGATTCTGGCTTAAAATACACTCAGAACGGACCGAGGAGCTTCTATTATGGTCTAGAGAAGGGCAGGTCGGCAGATTATCTTGGTGGACTACACTGCAATTTTAGCGTTCAATGGTAGTTCACTGTATGGCGGCGTGCAGTACGGACCCCTTGAACCGGTGAATTATAAATGTGCTGTAATGTTAGCATAGAAGGGACGCCCGTAAAGCTTAACTGCCCAGTTCCAACTACTAGCAGGAAACGTTCACATTCGGACACGCGCTGCAATTTTAGCTTACAAGAGCCGCTCACTGGCACGTGACTTGCGTTCCGCCTTACAACATTCAACCGGTACAGCACTCAGCATCCACCACAAGGACTTGGGAATGGCGCATGCACTGAAACTTTAGCATAATAAAGAAACTTCAAGCCTTAAATTAGCAGTCTTGAGGAATTAAGGGAGACATTATCTCGATCTGAAAATCCGGAATGCACTGCAATTTTAGCATTCAGGAACTGGTTAAGACTTAAAAGAGCCGCATACGAGGCTGAGAAAGTGTTTGATCATGTGAGTGTACTGCTTTTTAATGTAGTCGAACCTTTTAATGGCTTACTTTCCCCGCTTTAAAATCCGTCGCCGGTGCACTGTACTCTTAGCGCGGGACAGAGGATGAAGAGTTGCCGGTGTTGGAGCGTTGAATGAAGTTGATGTGTACTACAATCTTAGGGAGCGGAGAAGGATTAAAAGATAAACTTTAGTGAATTGTGCTCCTTTATTATAATCATATACTGGATTTCTGCAAAGGCGCATGAGTTCCAAGAAGATCGGCTAGAGGAATGTACCTCAGATTAATAAGCCACTTTCGAGTGAATGCCACAAATTTCGCAAGGTTTCTAAGCTGCAGAGAATTCACAACATATGTCTCTCCTGTACTTTAATTTTAGCGTGCATAGGAGGAGTAGTGAGGGTAGAGTCGGATCATGTAAAGGTTGGATAGAGGAGGTGTTAGTTAGCATCGAAGGGCGTGGGGTAGATATCGAAAGCTTTGACTTGGTCGGTTCAAGCGGCTGAAAACGATAATAGTGAAATGTGACTTTATTGGGTTGACTGACCTACATAGTACCATAAGAAGGAAGTGAGAGATCATCAACCGTAAAGATACTCATAAACGCCCTATTATCCCTTCCATATAAAAAATCTACCCCCCCAATAACCTTTCAAAGCCTAAACATTCATACCAGACCTAGAACATCCCTCTCCCCTCCTCCTCTCCAACAACTTCCCCCACCCTCACTCCACCTCCCTCCCCATCCATCTCTACCCTCCTAATCTCCACCCCTACAACATCCCACTTACTCCCCGTATCCACCTCCAACCCACTATCCCTCCTCTTCTTCCCCTTCCCCTGTCCCGTGTGTCTTATATCTTCCTCTTCTCCTTCTCCTTCAGGCACATACCTCACAACCTCCCACAAGCCCTTTTGCGGTCCGGCAGGGATGAGTGCGGCGCGTTTGTAGGAGGCGGCTTTTACGGTGCGGAGAGCTGTGATCATATACACGTCATTGTTTTGTCCGGACTTGATGATATTTTGGAGCCATGTTTTCCCTTCCTCATTCTGGAATATTTTGTTGAGGGCGGCGGTGGGGTCCTTCAACATCCTCACAATAACCTCCTCGCTCTCAATAGTCCCCAACTCCTCTCCTTCCTTCGTTGGCCTGTCTTTCTCTGGTATCAACAAGCTAGCCCCAAGGCTCTGTTCAAAGACCACGCCATCCTTCTTCGTATCTTTGTTGGGAACGGAGGAGACGCGAACGACGTCTTTGTACCAGCGGTGACCAACGTCGTCGTAGTCTTGGTCTATGAGGATTCTAGAAGGGTTTAGGTAGGAGGAGGGGGACGAAGGGGCGGGTTTGGTGATGAGACGACCGACTTGGAGGGCGGTGGAAGGGAGGGGGGAAGGGAGGAGGGTTAGGGGGGGGATTCCAAGGTGGGGTATGGACATTGTTATAACGGGTAAGTTGGTGGTGAATTGAGGTAGAGCTGTAGCTAGGACTGCGACAGCAGGCGGATCTTGAGTGTCTAGATAGAAGATATATTATAAAGATGTGGAAGCTGCGAGCGTATTCAATTGGATGAAGTCCGTGAAGATGGAAGAGAGATGTCTTGTATGTTGTTTCACATGAAGCGGGGTTCTGGTTAGCTCTTTATACATCTCTGATTCATCATATCAGGTGGTGCCACTATCACCATCAACCTTCCGACCTCTCTGTTGCGGCTCTGCCTACGAGGAGCACTGGAATTGTGAAATGTGATTGTGCTCAGGCTACACTCGTACTATAAAAACTATAGATGAGGCTTTAGGGGTGATGTGAGGCTCATTGATGATTCCCGACTGGAGATGAGCTTGTGGTGGTGCGGAGATCACGCCGGAGATGTATGACGTGACCACTGCTCCGAATCCGCCTCAATGAGACGTGGGATAATGAATCTCTAAGGAGCAGTTATTCACAGCACCAGGACTTGTGGTAACAGACGCAAACATGATTTGCACAAGATGCTGAAACCATTGAACCATTATTTCTTTTCATCTCATCGTGATACGCTTAGCTGGGCCCTAACCCTTCCCCGCGCCAGCTGCTAATGAATTCACCATGAACACTCCCCATCAAGGTATCTCTAGTGTACACTCTAAGCCGCATTATCCTTTTCATACAGCGGAAAACAACCCAATATTAGGCTCTTGATCTGATGCCAGATCACACAGAGGGCCAGCAGAGAACATCCTCATCTCTATTCGTTCTCACCCTTCTCGAACCTCTTGTTCCTCTCCTCCTCCCGCTTGCGCTCCCGCTCGCGCACCATCTCTGGTGGGCTATCCTCAATAAGATCACTGTCCTCGCTCAAGCCCGTCCATTTGGGGAGACCATCTGGTATATCCATGACACGCTGGCCGTAGAACATATGGCACCTAAGAGTTGACAATCGTTAGCAAACTCTAATTGTGACTAAATATCGAATAGGGATAGACATACCTAGGCTTAAACAACGCCCGATCCTCATCTGTCTTCAAATGAATCAAGCTGGGAAACAACAATATCATATTCCGTCCCTCGTCCATAATCGGGCTATGACAATAACTGCAGCGGACCTTGCACGGCAACTTATGCTCCACGCTCTTGCTGGTCGGATCATACCACTCCAAATCATGGTGGCCTTTCGCGAAGTTGATATCCTCTTTATGAAAGATAGCCGCCCATTGAAACGGCGCCGCGTGCTGAGTCTGGCACGTTGTGCAGTGGCACAGCTTGCTGTCGAGAGGTTCTTTGCGGGAGATTTCGTACTTCACACGACCGCAGTGGCAGTTTGCTTCGTAGCGGGCATTGAAATTCTCGTTGGGCTCGTGGATGCGGTAAGGAGCGCGCTTCTTCCAGGCATTGATGCCTTCGGTGGACTCGTTGCGAGCCTGTTCTTGAGCCATGGTTCTGGAAGAAGCGGGGTGGTTGTGTCGTGCAAGAAGGACTGGGGAGGGACGATAAGCTGAGAAGACACGGCGGGTTAGTGGGGTGAATAGTCGTGTATAAGATAAAGTTTTTGTTGCCATTGAGGTGAAGAAGACAGAGAGAGATTTATGGTTTATAGGTCCTGCTTTTGTACTATATATTGTTTGGGCGTGGTGACGACCGCTGTTTCCCAAATGCGGGGTGACGTCACCATGATTCGCCCTCTGACATCAACACCATTCCAACCCCTTTATTTGCCAAATCCGGATAGAAGTGTGGCTTCAACAACGCCTCGCCAAAAATGCTACACTTAATCAAAAATCTGTGCAGAAATGCCCCCTTTTCTACCCCTAAAATGAGCTATGTCTCCATTCACTTAGACTTGAGAAGCTGTTGAGCCTCTTTTGTTGACAACCCGAAGACATTGATCAAGTAATCGAGCCTAGAATAACATATGTTAGTTCGATTCAGCGTATTTTATTCCTTATAGGTTGGCTCACTTGATATCCATTGCAATCCTCCGCTTCACCTGTAGAAATTCCTCCTCACATCTCTCCGATACTGCGTTCTTTCTCTTCGGCTCGATCGTCTTCACCCGGATCATAAACTTCCCACTTACAGGCCGATGATCCGAGACACGAACTTCATGCCGCCGGTAATCGAGCTGTTTTATCCTGCCAGCACCGCGGTATAGCAACCTATCACACCAGGCTGGGCTACGCTTCTTCTCGCTTGTATCGTAGTTGTCAGTTCCAACGTCGTACTTGTACGTCGGCGCAAAGGTGATAGGACCTTCTCTGAAAGCACGTAATCTGAAACCTGGGTTCCGTTTCCTCGAAAGAAGTAGTTGGTCTCTGTCCAGCAGCTTGCTGAGATTGTTGGCTTTGACAGCATCAACAACCGTGTTTCGAGGCATAGCATCAATCCGGTAGTTCAAATCACCATTCAGTATGCATATTTCATGATCAAGTATCATGGACCCATCACCTCCGCCCACGAAGAAGTCTGAGCGCCCGTTCGCATCGCGGTTAGAGGGAAGAGATTCTGCTTCCATGATGGCTGCGACATCATTATTCCGATGCATCGTTTGTGTTTGTCCGGCCGCAAGATGACAATTGATAAAGCAAAGCGAACTATCGTCGATAAAAAAGCGAACGATAAGAGCCCCCTAAAGTACATTAGTTCAGGATTCGAAGCATGTTCAACTCAAATAATTACCTTGTTCCCGTGTAACCCGCCCATGCCAAGTTTGACTTGAGAAGCACAAACATCTCGGATATTGTTACGTTCGGAAGACTTGACAAAAAGACATGTGAACAATCCAACAAGGTTCGCCGTATGTAACAGAGTATAGGACTCGTTCGGGATATTTTCACCAATGACACGTATTAGGTGGTCTCTCCAGGCTCTATATTGATGGCTCATATGTTCATGATCCGTGGCATCCTTCTTCTTGCCCTTCTTGAAGAAGCTCCCTATCCAGCAATATCAGCCCCAAGCTAGGATTTAACCAACGTTTTTCAACTTACGGGCAGTGACTTTCTTATCTTCTAGGTCGACGAGTTCTTGAAACCCGAAGACCAAAATATCCGAGGGGTTATTAGAATCAAGCAACTCCCTGAAAAAATTCCGGTCTCTATCGTTGTGGTTTAGACTAGTAGGCTTTGATGCTCCTGCATTCCATGTCATAACTGTTACAGACAGTTCCCGGAAGTTGCAGAAGTCGGCATCGTGTTCGTGCATTCGGGATTCTTGTCTCTGTCAGTTTACGAATCGCTGTTAAGAGAATACACAGGCCAGTCATACCCAGCCAATCATCCTTTAGCATTCCGTCCCAAATCCTTAGTGTGTTATCCAGACCGAGAGAAGCCACTTGCAGCCGATCGAGCTTCCAGATACTGCTGCGATCCACATTGATGCCTGCTATGGCATTCTCATGGGCCCGCCAATCCTTCATTACCTTCCATGGTTGACAAGTGGTGTCATACACATAAATCATCCCAGTGATGTAGCCAGCCCATAAATAGTCTCCAACCCCTACAAGGGAACTAATCTTGTACAAACTAACGTTTACCACACCTAGGCAGCTAAAGTCTTTCTTGGCATAAATAGATACCTTGCCATCTGTGTGACCAAAGTAGACACGATCAGGTTGACTACTGAGTATGGCTCCGGCTGTGACTTCTCCTGCATTTGGTTGTGAGAAGGGCCGCTGAAGTGGCTGGGTGAAGAAAGTGTTGTCTTTCGTGCGCTGAAAAACTCGAATTTCTTTTCCGGTGGCTATCCAGAGCTGATTCCCACAAAGAATGGAAAACGTGTGTCCTTTCTGGATACGGAAGCTGTTAGGCGTCTGTCCTAGAGTTGGAGAGCCGGTCTCGTCTGGTGGCCATATATGTATCTTTCCTTCGTCATCTAGTGACCACATCTCGGATGCGTATCGGAATATCTTGATGATTTGCGCTCGGGGATGTGCGTTTGCTTTAGTTTGTACAACACTCTGCGTTGGGACATCGACTTCATGAATCTCGCCTATGTTGGTTCCGAGCCATAGGCGTTTCCCCTCGTTCTCGACGTCCTTTGCGGGTCGGAACGAGACCGCCGTTACTTTAACGGTCTCGCCATGGCTGAGACTCATTAACAGTTCACCTGTTAGGACACTCCACACTCGGGTCACATAACCCGTAGTACATATATATTCTCCGCATATGGCGAACAGTTTTGACTCATACTTGGTAGGTATTTCACGCGTACCGTTCCGGAAGATCGGCGGTCTACGATTTGCTTGTGATGAGTCCGGATAGTCCGTCAGAGGAGGCGTAGACTTATCGTAAAGTTCAGTATCATCGGAGTCGTAATTTTTCGGCACTGGCGAGTGTATAGATACAGGCCTCCTAAATTCGCCCGATCTGCGAGACGCAGTTCGGACAGGTGGTGGAGGTTGAAGCGTCTGATTAGGAGGAGATGGTGACGCAAAAGTCTGACTACGTTTTGGAGGAGGCAAAAATTTAGGACTGGGTCCAGTATCAAGGCTCGAAGGCCTGAAGGTATCCATTGACCGTCGCACAGGCGGTTCAGGAGGGGTTGCCCTTGACAGAACCATGCTCTTCCGTATATCAGTGGGTTCCCGACGAGGAGGAAGTCCCGGACGGTCTTGTGGACGATCGTTTGACTGGTGTATATGGGATGGCATCAGTTTCTTCGGGGGTGAGATTCCTCTAGTCCTCGCATCTATAGAATGAGCGTTCCCAGTGAATGTCTGTGACCTAGAAGGAGGCGGAAAATAGCCGTCTATACTAGAGGCAGTAAACATAGTGGGGCGGGAATTGATGGGAATGCTTGGAGGAGACATCTCCCCACGAATGCTACCTTCACTGCTACTCGGGGGTGTACTGAAAGGAGAAACCCGTTCTTCAGCCGCACTATTAGAGGTCTCAGGCGCTAAACTCGTCCTATTAGTCGGCTCAACTGAGCGAGGTTTATTAAAAATCTTCGGTTTTCCAGCCCGGTTGATTGGCGGCGGAACTGAGCCTGGGGTGGCTGGTTGTGATTTCACATTAAACTCTGACTGATTGTTAGCAGTCTTCTGAGTGTCCATCATATTAGTCGCGCCTGTACTAGACTGTAAAAATGAGGCGCGTTTGTTGTCAACAGCCGGAGTAGGGTTTCGACTTGGAATTCTGAAATGTCTCGGGCCCTTTGAAACGGGGGAGTCTGATCTGGGGCCTGGCGAGTTCAGGACATCTTGCGGAAGCGACCTAGAAGGCGTAGGCGTGTGTATTTGCGGGCTTGCGGGCTTGGGCGGCGAATGTGGGGATTGTACCATCACCCGTGGTGCAGATTTAGTAGGAGAAGCGGATGGGGAAAGAGTTACCATTGAGGTAGGTCTTGGTTTCGAATTACTCCATGCTGTCCTAGGCGTTCGCCCCCGTGGAGGCGTGAGAGGGGAACCACTGTAATCCATGGCATTTGGTGTTGAAGCTCGCTGCATGTTGTCCCTTGGGATATCCAGAGATATTCGTCCTCCGTTCCTCGTAGCATTTTCTGGCACTCCTAACCTCTCCGAGACATTCGGCGAAGGCTGTCTTTGTGAAGTTGAGGAGGCTGTCTTATTCGAATTGAACATGTTTTCGAAATGGCTGCGCAGGGAGGACACGGGTTTCTGTATCCCTATTAGTGTGTACACTCCCGTAGATTGATACTAAGGCACCCACAATGGAAGACCCATCCGTGCTGTCGCCTAGTGATTTGTCCATGATCGGGATGTCCTCCTTCAACCGGCACCAGACTCAAGTTTGCAAATGTTCATCGACCGTACGGTAGCAAATACCATCGAGGCCTGACAGGGGATACTGAAGAGAGGAATGAACTCCTGGTTTGCTGAGAGGGTATATAAAGCGGGAAGTTCAACAGGTCGAAATTGAGCGAGCGGCTGGGGAATGATACCGAATGTAGAGGCGGGAGGCTTATGGGCGTGGCAGAACGGCCGTTGAGAGCTCTCAGGAGTGAAGCTGTCTCTAAATTTGGTTGATAGTGAAGGAGACCGGAATTTAGCGGGGGAATGCTTGCTGGCCGCGGAGCAGGAGTGTTTCGCAGGAAGGCATGGGGTGATGGGGCCTGTGTAATGTTGTGGTGTCGCGAAGCTCACAACTACGGTTAATTTCCTCAATATGTTGTATGGAAGTTGGAGAGGTTGAAGAATGAAGTAGCGGTTATCCACGCGGTGGAGCTTGGGAGAGGGCTGACGTCCGTATTCACCTCCAGTGTCGGTGCACGGGCCTTTTTAACGGTCCCCCGTCCGATTCGCAAACCACTCCTCCCTTGTAGCCACCCAGTACTCTACACCCTACAAACCTTTACAGCTCGAACAGACAGACGTATCAGAGTGGCTTTTTAAATAGAAATACACTCTTGAAATATCCAAAACTCTATAAGCAATATGTGGTGAGTTCTATCCCTAATTTAACCCCGCGAAGACCTCCGCTAACTCTCCGCAAAGCAAACACGTCCTAAACGCCCAAGTCGCTATCCGTTCACCATGCTGTAAATACGCCCTACCTCCTACCTCATAAGGTGTTGTCTAATACGGTTCAGGTCGGAAATGGTTCGACTGCGCCGACTGCCACCGCGAAACGCAGGATCATCCCCTCCAGCAGACATTTGAAATGGTTTTCGCCTGCAAAAAGTGCAAGAAGTGCTTCCGCAAAGATGCACGGGAATTTGAGGACTGGTACCACATATCCGGTTTAAGTTGAAGAAGGTTGCAGACCTGACATTGTGACAGCGACGAATACTGCCCACACTGCGATAATCACTTCGTTTTGGAAGCTAAGACCCCTAAACCATCACTGCAAGTGGAAGGCGAAGATGTTCGTATAGACTCAAGGTATGTTACAATAATCCCGTGGCTAGAGCAGCAACTGACTCGGAAACTACAGAATGTTAAAGGACGATCGTATCCGGGGGGAAGAAGAGAGGTCTATATTCAATGTGAAGGATGCAGCAGATCGTCTCGGATGAAGGGATGGAACAGTCAATATTATTATCCTTACCAGGAAACGGAAATATACAGTAGCAAATGGCATAGGCCGAAAGCGCAGCGGGGTCGAGTGGCTACTTTCAGAAAGAGTCAGGATAACAGCCTTAGCTGAAGCTGGTCGCGCCGAATATGAGTATATTGGAGGATGGCGCGGGCACGTCTGTGGCATTATACAGATCTCAAAGTTCTATATCACCTGGACGCCAATGCTATTCATTTATCATTCCACCACATAACCAGTCATCGACTATGACCCAGTTCCCTCTCCTGGTCCTCGAGTGAGAATCGCGGCAGTACCAGTGCCAGGGGTACGGCCTGGTCTCCTACTGGCAGCCTCCTCTTGCTTCTCTGTGTTGATGCTTTCCACGTACTTTTCGATATCCTCGACCGGGAGCATCTCAATTAGTTTGCCTGGTGCCATAATTGCAATCTCAATATTCTTTGCTCCTGTCTGTACGACCTCGAGCAGCGACTTGACAGTCAGCTTGATGGTCTCCTCCCTGTCCATGTTGTCTTTATGGTTCCTCTCAAGGAATTCGCGAACGGTCTTGCTGGATCGGCCGATAGCATTTGCTTTCCTATATAAATTATTAGCTTGATTTATTATAGCTACGGTAATAATCCTCTCACCATGCAGAATAGATGCCAGAGGGCTCTGTCTGGTAGAGACGTGGGGTCTTGTCGTTAGGATCGAAGCCAACAATCAATGTGCTGATACCGAAGGGGCGGACACCACCGCTCTGAGTGTACCTCTGCTGCACACCGGCAACATATTTTGTTATGTATTCTATCGAGACTGGGTCCTCTACGGTCAGACGATGTGATTGTGCCTCCAAGCGGGCCTTGTCAACGAGGATGCGAGCATCGGCGTTCAAGCCGGCGAATGCAAGGGCAACATGGGTATCGACAAGACAGATCTTGGAAGGAGTAATCCGGGTATCTTGAAGCTTCATTGCTGAGCGTTTTTCACATCCTAGGACGACGACATCTGAGCCCTTCACTGCAACAGCGCAAGTACCTGGCAAGTATTGGCATAATTATTCGACCGATAAGAGGGGCAGTACATACCTCTCTTCACGGCCTCAAGAGCATATTCGACTTGGAAAACGTGACCATCAGGACTGAAGACTAATTGCGGACTTTAAGTTAGCTTCTATGTATATGACCATGGAGGCGGCGTTTGGTACCTGAGAGAGCTCGGTCGTATCCGGAGGCCATGACTGCGAATCGAATAAAGCCTTGCAGAGGAGAGCTGGCAGTAAGACAGAACTAGAAAGGAAGAAATAATCTTTGGAAAGGAGCGGGCTGTGAGTAGTGGAGAGTTGATGTGGTGCGGTCGGAGCTTGTGGTGAGCTTCCGCGTCGTCGTTCAGCCTGCCTGGCCTGCCAAGCTTACTCCCGATATCATTGGCCCGTGCGACCCAGGTCCATTCTGACTAAGAAGGCGACTTCGGATGAATTCTTTGGGATAACTGACTCGCAGGAGATCTTTCATCCTTCCGTACATTATTAAAAGCCGTTGAAACTATGGCCGCATCGCCCAAGTTTGCGCTGTCACTGCGCCGACTATCGTGCTCTCCCGGAGTTGTTGCCCGTTATGCTCCTCGATACACACCCGCTGCTCAAGTACGATGGAATACTAGTAACTCTGCGACTACGTCAGCGACAACTGAACCTCGTCAACCGGATGCGGAGGGTGGTGTAAAAGGAAAAACAGCTGCCGCGAAGGCTATCAAATTCACATCAGACTCGTACGAGACAAATTGCCTTCATTGATATCACGTGCTTACTTCTAGTGTCAAGCTATCCGGAATTACAGAGGGACTCCAAGTTCTCCCAGCTAACCCAGGACCATGTAAAATATTTTCAAGAGCTATTAGGTTCGGAGTCTGCTGTTATTGACGGTGTATCAAAAGATGCTTCCGAGGACATCGAACCATTCAATGCCGACTGGATGCGGAAATACCGTGGCCATTCCCAGCTGGTCCTTAAGCCTAAGTCGACTGAGGAAGTGAGCAAGATCCTGAAGTACTGCAATGATAATCTCCTCGCTGTGGTCCCTCAAGGCGGTAACACTGGCCTTGTTGGTGGATCCGTACCAGTGTTTGACGAGGTTGTCATCAATATGCAGCGCATGAACAATATCCGATCCTTCGATGAGGTTTCCGGTATTCTCGTGGCAGATGCTGGCGTCATCCTCGAAGTTGCGGACAATTTTCTCGCCGAGAAGAATCACATCTTCCCCCTTGATTTGGGCGCGAAGGGCTCTTGTCATATTGGAGGAAATGTCGCAACCAACGCAGGCGGCCTACGGCTCCTCCGGTATGGTAGTCTTCATGGAAACGTATTGGGAATCGAGGCTGTTCTTCCGGATGGTACCATTATGGATGACCTGTGCACGCTCAGAAAGAACAACACTGGTTATGACCTCAAGCAGCTCTTTATCGGTGGAGAGGGCACCATTGGCATTATCACGGCTGTTTCTATCCTGACGCCTCAACGGTCGCAGGCCATGAATGTGGCGTATTTCGGCCTCGAGAGCTATGAGAAATGCCAGGAAGCGTTCCGAGCAGCTAAAGGTCATCTTTCTGAAGTCCTGTCCGCCTTCGAGCTCATGGACGGACGGACTCAGAAGTTACTTCACAAGGCTACAGGCAAGAAGTTGCCTTTGGAAGATGAACATCCTTTCTACTGTCTGATTGAAACTAGCGGGTCGAACACCGACCATGATAGCGAGGTGCGTAAATTCTGACATTTCTTGGGCAGGGGTTTTGTTAACCGTTATGACTGTTCTGCTCTAATACCTTTGAAAATGACTAACCTCAAAGCAGAAACTCCAAAACTTCCTCGAGCACGTCATGGAAACGGAAATCGTCTCTGACGGCGTTCTAGCCCAAGATCAGACCCAGATCAAAGAGCTCTGGGCCTGCCGAGAAGGCATTCCAGAGATTCTAGGACACTGGGGCGGAGTCTACAAATACGACCTATCGCTCCCAATTGCCGACATGTACGCCCTTGTAAACGACGTCCGCGACCGTCTAACAGAAGCTGGGTTAGTTGGTGACGACGAATCCCACCCAGTTGTCGATGTTGTAGGTTACGGACACATGGGCGACGCTAACTTACATCTCAACATCCCTACCAGACGTTTTGACAAGGAGGTTGAGAAGCAGTTGGAACCGTTCGTGTACGAATGGGTGCAGGGTAAGAGCGGCAGCATCAGCGCTGAGCATGGTTTGGGTATCGCGAAGAAAGCGTTCATTGGGTATAGCCGGAGCGAGACGATGGTTAAGCTGATGAAGCAGATTAAGAACCTTTATGATCCGGTAAGTTTGAATTCAAGCTTCGACATTGGATGAAGCTAATCACTCACAGAACGGTATCATGAATCCATATAAGTACATATAATCATGCTAACAAGCTTGGTTAATGCCATAACTATTACCTTTGATTCCTTCTGTATGCTATATTGGATACCCCCAGCTTCCGAAATTTGGAGCTTTCCTATCGCTTAACTTCCAAAACATCTGCAGGATGTCCTTGGCCAAATAACAGTAACTCCATACGTCAGCGCCAATTCACACAATAATACCTACTCCCTCACAAAACGCCGCTCAACGATATTTATTCTCCAACAACTTCACAGCGTTCCTCTCATAAATCTCCTCTCTCTCTTTTTCATCAAACAAATCCTCCAACCCCACCTTCATTCTCCTCGCAAATTCCTCCACAAACTTCCCTGGCGTAAACGGAAAGTCACTTCCATACAGCAATCTCTCACTTCCAATCCCGTAACCCTTCACCAGCGCCTTCAACTGTCCATACCCTCCCTCTGTCCCTGCAAACTGGAAACCCGCGAGATCGAAGTAGAATTGCCTGGCCAGTGTTTCGTAGACCACAGACTCATCAAGTAAATGCCCACCAGGGATGACATGCGCGAAGTTTATAAAGCGCGTTAGGAGCGGTGGGAGACAGCCGCCCGCGTGCGGGATGATAAACTTGATGTTAGGACACCGTGCCACTGTTCCCGTTAAGAAGAGATTGATGACTGCACGCGCCGTGTCGAAGAAGAACTCGAACATTGGTATAGGATATTCCGCCCCCAACGGCAGAGCATCCATTGTGCCCATACTTCCATGGGAGCTGTTTCCATTACATAATATGCATGGTTTCGTCGGATGAATAAACACGATAGCTTTGACTTCATTCAGTCTGTCGAACACCGCGTCGAATTTCGTAGATCCTATGTATTCTCCGTGGTAATTCGTCATCAGCGCAAACCCATCTGCGCCATTACCTCCCTCCAACACCACTTCAATCTCCTCCACCGCTTCCTTCACATAGGGCAATGGCAGACTCGCCCAGTACCCGAATTTCTCCGGATACGCTTCCTTAAGCTCGGCTCCAGCGGCGTTGCATTCGCGGGTCAGACGACAAGTAAGGGAGGGATTGTTAGGGACGAGGTTGGTCCCGGGGGAGCTGATGCTTAGGATGGATTTAGAGATGCTGCAGGCGGACATTGTAGAGAGGTGGGAGGAGGTGGACCAGGGAGGGATGGCGGGCATCCCGTCAGGCTGTGAATGGCCATATTCGGTGAGAGCGGTCCTATAGAACTCTGGGAGGTAGTGGGAGTGGACGTCTATTCTTTTAGGGAGAGGGTTCGCCATCTCTGATTATTTTGAAGACAGGAGTTATAGATTGAACGTTGATGGATTGGTTGACTGATTGCTTGCTTTATTTGATTGATCCCATTGAATGATAGAATGAATTTTGCGTTTGAGATGAATGTTGTTGGCAGGTGTCACCTTAAATACTCCTTCCACTTTTCCTGCCATACTTATGCACATATGTTGTTGCACGTACATCGGAACCCCAACGGACCAAACACCATAGGGTGGTGACGATCTGCATATGTTTTAAATTCGGACAGAACTGTGGCTTCCACCGCCACGCTTGACGCCACAACTGTTGTGCCCCACATGCATCTTTTCCGGCGGCACTCCCGAAACCGCTCCCTCCTTCACTTGACTCTTTTTCTTGCGCCTTTCTCGACACTGAGATGAACAACTCAACAGGACGACTTAGCCAAGACTTTCCAACCGCTGTCTGTTGGTTAAACCGCTGTCACGATGGAGAAGGTTACGGATAAGATCAATGCCCTGCCCGATGACGCACACTACTTTTCGCTGGAGTTCTTCCCGCCGAAGACGTCTATTGTAAGAACCTACACCATTTTCCATTATGACATTCATGCTTACATTCATATAGGGTTTCCTGAACCTCCAAAACCGCCTCGAGCGTATGTCGCAAGCGCTCCGTCCTCTCTTCGTCACTGTAACCTGGGGTGCCGGCGGCTCCACTGCAACCAAATCCCTCGAACTCGCCGAAATCTGCCAGCGCCAGTTAGGCCTCACAACATGTCTGCACCTGACCTGCACAAACATGAGCCGCTCGCTCATCGACGATGCCCTCGAACAAGCCAAAGTCCTCGGGATTCGGAATATCCTGGCGCTGCGCGGCGATGCTCCGAGGAGTGAGGAATATATGGATGAGACGCAGCTGCAGGAGGATTCGAACAAGGAATTCACGTGGGCGATTGATTTGGTCAGGTATATTAGGAGGCAGTATGGGGATTACTTTTGTATTGGGGTCGCGGCGTATCCTGAGGGACATTCAGATGAGTCCCATCCCGAGAAGCAGGATCCGGAGTTTGATTTGCCGTATCTGGTTGAGAAAACGAGAGCCGGTGCGGATTTTATTATGACCCAGTTGTTCTTTGATGTGGAGGCTTTCGATCGGTTTGAGACCAGGTTGAGGGAACATGAATCGGGGGTGTTTAAGACTATTCCCATTATTCCGGGATTGATGCCGATTCAGAGTTATCAGATTCTGAGACGGACGACGAAACTTAGCCATGCTAAGCTGCCAGAAGATATGCTGGCGCGGTTGGATGCTGTGAAGGGAGATGATGAGCTGGTGAAGCAGGTGGGTGTGGATATCTTGAGTGAGATGGTAGAGCATATCCAGAAACGGCCCAGTCCGAAGAGGAGAGGTTTTCACTTCTACACGCTTAATCTCGAGAAGGCGGTGGCTCATATCCTGGAGAATACACATCTCATCCCTTCCACGCTTGACCAGCAAGTACTCGAAGTGGACTTCACTCCGAGTGGTCTACCGATTCCTGAGGTGGAGTCGAAGGCGACCAGCCAACGACGCGCATCTATAGACTCTAGCCCACATAATAGGGTAATAGTGTCCCAGCGATCAAAGTCTAGCCATGCAAGTTACGAGCTTCATGAGAATGAAGCCGGTATTCCACATGGACCCGTCAACACACGTGCCAACACACTCGCTATCTCCGAAGGCGAAGGTTCATTAGGCCGCGAGGCGACTTGGGATGACTTCCCCAACGGCCGCTGGGGCGACGCCCGTTCACCAGGTTTGTGTACCGCCTTCCAACCACTTACTAATTACTAACGCCCTCCCAGCCTTCGGTGAAATAGACGGGTATGGACCCACCTTACATGTTTCCACCCCCCAGGCGTTGAAATTGTGGGGCCACCCCGTAACCATCGATGACATATCCACCATCTTCCGCCGCCACATCTCGGGCGACCTCGAAGCCATACCCTGGACCGAGCAGGAATTCAATCCGGAAACCAACATCATCCGCGACGAGCTGCTCGCGCTGAATAAGAAGGGCTGGTGGAGCGTGGCGAGTCAGCCCGCTGTTAATGGCGTTAAAAGTACGGATCCCGTATTTGGCTGGGGGCCAAAGAATGGGTATGTATTCCAAAAACCGTTTGTTGAGCTCTTCATCCCGAGTCAAGATTGGGCTGCACTACAGGCACGCCTCGATGCTTGCGACGAGATAACGTATTTCGCGGGGAATGCGGCGGGGGATCTTGCGGCGTCAAATGAGGGGAGCGTTAATCCGGTGACTTGGGGAACTTTTGCGGGGAAGGAGATTATTACGCCGACGATTATTGAGGCGGTTAGTTTCAGGAGCTGGCAGGAGGAGGCGTTTAGTATTTGGCGGGAGTGGCAGAGGATTTACCCGAGGGGGGGTGCAACGAGTAGGTTATTGGGGAGTGTGAGGGAAGGGGTATGGTTGGTTAATGTTATTTGGCATGGGTTTGTGGATGGGGAGGGGTTGTGGAGGTTTTTGCTTGAGGAGTGAGAAGGTGGCTGGGTAGACTTGAGGCTGTAATTGTGTCGCCCGTAGGTTCTGTCTGGGAGAGTAGTGCTTCTATATGTAGACCTCGTTTAGATCGTCAATCTGACTTGGCGTCTAAATTCTCTGGATACTATCTGGATACCTTTATAGTCTCTCCATGGCACGCGTACATCACACTAATATTTTATGGACTTTCCAATTCACACCGTATTTATTATTTATTCTAGTTTTATGTTCGATACGGTTCCATGAAGGCCCATGTAGACTCCACGATCTATTTGGGGAAAATCCTTTGTAGGAAAAAACCATGTTTACTCCCCGGCACCTCCGCCTAGACAGGCCGTTCTCCTTCTCAATTTTGACACACCTGTTACCACTGCAGTTAGCAGAATCTGCTTGTGCATACGAAGTCCCATCTGTTCCAAGGCCGTTCACACCGTATTTATGTTTACTTTTACATGTTTGAGATGACAATCATCTAGACTCTCCTACTACCGTCCCCCTCCCCCTCCACATACACCAAAATCGCAGTACATTGTAATACGGAGTTACCATACGTGGTGATTGGAGGAAGATTTCCGCATTTGGATGGCCAAAGGTGTACAATAGCGAGGTTCACGAAGGGCGCCAAGAACAAGGCGATTCTTCCAAGTCGTTTGTTTTTCTCCGAAGCTATGTTGGCGATCTATAGGCTGCTCATTACATAGTACCACCCCCTTAAATTAAGAATTAATAGATCCAATAAAACTTTAGGGAAGCAAAAAGAAAATTCATACACATAGAAGCAGGGCGGTGCTAGCATTTTATGTGGTAGGTATATTCGGGTTCGGGAGAGTAAGAGATGAATTTCCGCTAATTTAAATTATTCACGTCTGAATTACATAAGCAACTATGTCGTGAATCGTACCCCACCGTTGCATCCAATAAAAGATGTTAGGCTGTCTTAAGAATTTTTCTGTGAATAAATAGAACGGTTACGAGGGGGTTAGGTGCTTATTCACACACTTATCCTCTGTACCAAGGGGCAATGCAACTTTCAGCCTTGCACAGTCACTTAATCCCCTTCACCTTCGCCTTCTCTTCAACGCTAAGAAGCAGTGCCTCTTAGCAGATGCTGAACACGAGTTCAGTAGCAATTCCTTAGCAGATGACTGCTTCAGACCACGGTCAGCTAACCTTCTCTTCAACACTAAAGTCGCAGTATACCCTGACCGAGCTGTCCATCTCAGATATCCAGTTCGTAAGCGTGAGATCAACAATTGACTCTCCACTCTTTTATGGCTTCCTTTGGCCAATTTGGGGACGTCCAGTGGGATCGGCACCACATTCAACTAGAAGCCGAATGATCTCCTCTGTCCAAGAGCTCCTACTACCAATGGCCCAAGATTAGTGCCGTGGCTCCGCCGGAATCAGAGATATTTGAATCCGCCCCTTAATGCAGCAGGTCTTTTATCATATCATACATATCCCCTTTGTGCACAGCACATGAGAGCTGTCCATCCGCCGTTATTTTTAGCATTGGGCCTCGCTCCCTTTTCACAGAAAAGTCGCACTACGGATAACCCTAGCATCATCCAACAACTTCGCAATGCTGATCAAAGGCGGCCTATCACTGTGGTTTTTTTTTTACCTCGATGTTTGTTCCATATCCTATAAGTGCTCACGTAGTTTTCTCATTGGTGTTTGTTATAGCTCGAAATTGGGGTGTGTCACCTTCGGTTCCAGTTGCCTCTGGATCTGCTCCAGCTCCAAGGGGGTATAGATGTCGACTCCTGCTTCCTGGCCAGAAGAAGCCTGGAGAAGAGGTGTGTCATTCTTTGAATCTCTGGCTACAAATTGAGCCCCATTCTTCAAAAGGGCTCGTACAATGTTTTGTATGTCTGCGGCAGAAGCACGATGCAATACTGTCTCATCAGTTGCGTCCTCCTCAATATGAACTGAAGCACCATGTTCAAGAAGTGCCTGCGTAACGGCATCATAACGTCGAGTGGTTGCCACAACAAGGGGAGTCCGATTGCGGGCATCCACAATACAATCTACATCCACGTCACCAGTCTCAAGCAATGTTCGAACTATGCGCTCACGACCACCGCAAAGAGCGCGCAGTAATGGTGTATACCCTTCGCTGTTATTGCAATTAGCGTCACGCCTCCCCTAGAGAAGGACTTTAGTAACGGCTACATGGTCAAATGTGCAAGCGTAATGAAGAGCCGACGGATTACGTGCGTCTCGGGCATCAATATCAGTACCTCGCTGAGCTAGTTCTTCAACCGTCGAAAATTTTTCCCTCTTTTGAAGCTTTCCAGGTAGCTCATAGATTTTCAAACGAGTGGTTTCCTGCGTTTCATGGGCACAGGCGCACACGATTATATTTCGAAAGCTAACATACCAGAGGAGAAGATACACCGAGGTACAGCTCAGTTTTTCGACCCTAAGGAGGATAGAAAAGGGTGGAGCTCCCAGAATATTTGTTGGGACCAAAGGAACTGAGAGATGTGTCGATATGGAGAACTTGCACTTTACACCCCAGCGCGTTCCCGTCATTGAATGAGTCTGCATCAGGTATTCCGTTGTGGCCGTGAAAACTTTACGCACTGCTGCCTCTAAGACATCGAAGAAGACTGCGCCGTGAGTATTGCTTTTATGGTCAAAAAGGGACTGATTCACCTTCTCTTTAGGATGGGTTTGTTCAGTTCCGATAAGCTGAAATGCACTCATCAGCGTCCATCTCCAGCCGGCTGAGCCTAATGGCAATGATGCTATTCTGGTTAGCCACACGTAATAAGCCGAAGGAGATTATAAGAAATGCAGACAGCTTCGACCTACCCTCCAGAGCTGGTACTCCGATAAGATCAAGCGCCTCGCATGGTTCGACAGCGGGAAGACCATCCTTCTTCCGTTCTTTGTTCAGGTGTACGTTGATGGCTTTGAGGACTTATAGCGTTGACAAACCTCGCACCCTCACTGCCAACGAGCGATAACAGACATAAACCATCAGGGTTGTCATTCAGAACCCGCTGTGGATCAGGGCATGTTGCTTACATCGTCCAACGTGAAGCACAAGTTGGAATGCTAAACAAGAGGCTAACAAGAAGATGGATGCATCGAGGCATTGGTTGAGCCAGACAAGGCTAAGGTTCGCGAATCCGGCGAAAGACGACCTTGTCTTTCCCATCGTAAATGTCGGCGACAAACATGCTTGCCATTCGCGAGCGAATCACTGCAACTTATTCGTGAACGCTCATGCCAAGCCACGAGTTTCCGTGAGGTTAGTAGGTGAGGATAGCTGTGGAAATATATGAGTAGAGATGTCATGTATTTGTTTTGGTAGGTTGAAATCGTGTAAAGAAAGAGGCGGAGCAGAGAAATTGCGCGCATAGACAATAAATTTTGTAAGTCTGGATGAGGTTCATTGACTGCGAAATGAGGCCTGGAAGTGACAGCAGCCACTCATTCGAACAGTGTCCTTATGCGGCCGTTTTGGGACTCTAAGTATGTTCATAGCGAGATATGGATGCTTTTAATTTAAGATGGAAGTGTAGATTATATAAAAGTGGAGGGAATTCAGCAGAGAAACTGAGTAGAATTGGATAATCCGAGGTGAGATGACTACTAAAACTGTGAACGGTGAGTGATGAGGTCGAAACAACTTTAAATTAGGTGAGTTAGGGAAGCAGTGAGTGCGCGTTACAACGCTATACCACATTCATTCATCACGTGATTTGACATGCACTACCGTTTTACCTAAGTGCGGTACGGAATACGCCACGGTGAGAATTGTCCATAACAGCGCAGTTTCTGTGGCTCTGCTACAGTTAGCGGCATATTTATATCCGGTGGGGGGGGGGGGGGGGACATAACTATTACATAGATCCATATTGATCACCAATGCTACTCGGAGTCAATTACGTTTATTTTATATATCTACACCTATAACTTCGCCCCCTTCCCTTCTTTTCTTCTCACCCACCCTCCACTAGCATCTCTCTTAGCCCATTCCTTTAAAACTTTCCTCTGGATCTTCCCACTCGGACTCTTAGGCACTTCATCAATAAACACTACACCGCCGGACAACTGCTTGTGTTTGGCGACGCGGTCCGCCATCCAGCGCTCGATATCCCACTCAGAATGTGTGGATTTGTGTTCGGGTTTTAGGGCGACATAAGCGCGGGGTAGCTCTTCATGATCGCTGCAGGCGTGTTAGTGGAAGCCAAAAAGGGGTGAAAAGGAGGAGAAAGGGGACATGGAATAATAGAGGGGAGAGCAACAGGGGGATCTCTCACAGCATTAGCCCCACAACCGCCGCATCAGCAACGCCTTCATGCTCCAACAACACCGCCTCCAACTCCGCCGGCGCAACCTGAAACCCCTTTACCTTAATCAACTCCTTCATACGATCCACAATCCAAAACCTCCCCTTCTTATCCCTAATCGCCACATCACCCGTCTTCAACCACCCCTCCTCATCAAATGTCTCTTTCGTCGCCTTCTCGTTGCGCCAATAACCCATGCAGACGTTCGGGCCTTTCACGTGGATTTCACCGCGCTCGCCGGGACCGGCTTCGTGCCCAGATTCGTGGAGAAGTCGGATGGAGGCGTTGGGGTCGATGTAGCCGACGCTGCCTGAGCGATCGTCTAGGCCACCTGGAACGTGCAGGCAGGAGCAAGTTACTTCTGTCATGCCCCATGTTTGGACGACTTTTAAGTTAAACCTATCCGAGACTTGGTTCTGTAGTTCTTTAGAAAGCGGTGCTGCGCCACAGAGGATGTTCTGCAAAGAACTGAGGTCATAGCCCGGGGTTTCTGGGCGCTTAGCCAGCATGACAAGAACGGGTGGTGCGGTTTGAATGTGTGTTATGCGATGGTTTTGAATGTTGGAGAGGAATTTCGTGTAATTGAAGGAGCGCATGAAGTAGCAAGGCGAAAGCGTTCGGCAGGCTGCTACTATCGACCAGAGTTGTCCGTATGCATGATACAGGGGTAGGAAACCTAGCCAGCGCTCTTGAGGTCGGGAGGAGGGATGGTAAGGCTGCTCAAGGTCTCGCATGTAGATGCTTTGCTCAACATTGGCAATTATGTTTTGGTGGCTGATCATTACCCCCTTAGGGAGACCAGTGGTGCCGGAACTGTAGTTTAGAGCAGCGACGGTGGTGCGAGACTCTTCAGCATTCATTGGTTCCCATTTCCAGGAGTCGGCCTTGGAAGCAGAGGGTAGAATGGAGCGCCAGTCCTTAATGCTGTCGGTCGTTTGAACTTCCTTATCCGAAAACAGAAAGATCCGGTCTTTTGGGAAGTTGGCTTTTTCAGCCGCAGTCAGAAGCGTCGGAAGCAGCGAAGGCTCCACAAGAATAGCTTTACATTCCGTATTCTGAACCTGATACACCGTCTCTGTCCCATCACACATGCATCAGCCAAACACACCAAACCCATCTATAACCTGAGAACTTACCATCAACACCATAAGCCGGATTACATCCACTAAACACGCACCCAGCTCCCGAAACCCCCAAATACGCAACCGGCACGAAAATATGGTTATGCGAATACATCATAACTACATCCTGTCTCTTTAGACCCAGACCTTGAAGTCCAGCTGCGAATCTTTTAACCCATGACAGCAATTGTGAGGGAGAAAGCGAATTGGATGTATCATCGGCATCTATCCATATCGGAGTATCTGAAGCTGGTATAGACGAGGGGAATAGATAGCTCAAGAGATCCGTAGCGGGGATATCGATCTGGAAGGGGGATTGGAGAGGCATGGTTGTGCCGAGAGAAGAACAGAGAATGGATAGTGGTTAACGGAAAACATCGTGACTGGAAATAAGAAATATATAGGCGGCTGAAATGTGATCGGAATGGTGGATCGTCTTGCATCGACGTCAGTTTGGAGACGATGTTTGTAAGCCGACCTCGGGGAAGAGTGAAAAGTGCGGGGGAAAGCTCAGACCTCCTACCCTCTTTGCGGAGAAAGCATGGCATAACGAGAGGATTTTCACGGGAGGAATCCTCACAGCCTCACTAAGCACTTTAATATCTCTCTTATCTAAACAAACCCCTTATAAAAATCGGGCTTCTCCGAATCGGTAGCGGTTAGTGCTGTGCGGACGCAGGCTGAACAACTAAGTAGACCAAAAGAAGACACACAGACGCAATTCAGAGGTAACCCAAGGACAGCTTCCTATAATATCATCTACATCAGCACTTGATTCATTCTGAATAATCATTACGTACTCACCGACTCTTCTTATCATCTTTCGAAGCTTCCGCTTCCTCTAGGCTTGACGGCATTTCACTTGAGATGGAATTTGATGGAGAAAGAAATGCAGGTATTGTGTGGAAGGCTCTATTTTCATTATATGAACAAGATATGAAAGATAGAGCCAATGCAGTCAATTAACTGGACATGACAAAACATATTAAAAAAAAAAAACTCCTTGCGAAATCAGAGACCTGCCAACCATGAAGGTTTGGCCATCCGAATGGTATAATACTTGTCCGCAAACTCCCTGTCGCACCTCTCCCCCCCATCCTCGCACTACTTTTCAGTGATTTAGAACATCAACCCCATACCAAACACGACACCAGCCGCAACAACACCCAACGCCCTCATCGGCACAGCCCCAAATTCAGCCGCGGCACCGGTAGCAACTCCACCGCTCGGACTGGGAGTGCTAGAAGAACTTCCGCTTCCCGGAGTAGCAGTAGTCTTGCTAGGAGTTCCCGCCCACTGAGAGCTATCCTCAGAAAGGCCAGGGCCCGTTCCAGCACCCTTCTGCATGAACTTCTGGGCCGGCTCCGGAATGGCAGGAAGGAGAGTGGTCTTGACCTGCCAGTTGTCACTCTCAGGCGGGCACTTAGATGGAGAGCCCTCCTTCAAGTAGCCACCGTCGCCGGAGGGAGCGGGAGTCTTCTTATAAGCAGCAGCAAGGCGCTTGAAGTCGTCGTTGGGACTGATGGAGCCAGACTTGTCGATCTCGACGATTCCGTATCCGTTCTTCTCGACGCTGTATTCGTAGACGATGCCGCCCGAGTAGACGCCGGTCATTTTGTCGGAGTAGAGGGCAGCGATTTCGTTCCATTGGCGGGTGTTGGTGATGCAACCGAATTCAGAGAGGAAGAGCGGGATATTGTAGTCCTTGTAGGTCTGGACCTTCTTGTCCCAGCCCGAGGTGGTGAAGGATGAAGGGTCGCACCAGGAATAGTCATTGAAAGCGAAGAAATCGGCACGCTCGTCGTCCGATCCACAGTTGAAGAAGTGGGCTTGCTGCTCGATGTTCTCGGCCACGTCGGCGGAGGAGTATCCAACAGGGATGGGACGTGGGGACCGAGCCTTGATGTATTGCTTCATGTCACGGGTGACGGCTTTGATGTAGGTGGCGGCATTGGTGTTGTTCTTGGCGTTGATGACTTCGTTGCCGGAGAAGAAGACGAGGAGGTTGTTGTATCCGGCGAAAGCGTCCACGGTGGCAAAGACCGATTGGAGGTAGACGTCGTTATAGGATGCGTGGAGCGAGGCTTCGTTTAGACGGTTGAGAGAGTAATTAGGAGTGTTGGCGTCCAGGGCGAGGTAGATGCCCGCGTCATCGAGCATCTTCATGGCTTCGTCATGGTTTTTCGAATTATCGATGGTGTAGACACGGATGGTGTTGATTCCGAGTTCCTTGAAGTTCTTGATGTCACGTTCTAAGCTCTTGATGTCGAGAAGAGGGTCAGCGGCAGTAGAAGCACCACCTATGGTTATTAGATCCAATACAAGAAAAATGGGAACTTCCGAGTAGATACCTGGTTGGTACGCGACACCGCGAATGTAGAAACGCTTATCTCCTGCAAAGAAAGCATTTCCTTTTGTTGTGACCGGTGGAAGTTTGCCGGATGCTCTGGGCAGGACACCGGCGAGTGCAGGAGCTATGCAAGCCCCCAAAACGGAGAGGGCAGCGAATGATTTCATGTTTGTGAAGAGAGCGTAAGAATGAGCAATTACAAGGAAGAATAATAATAAAGAATCGAAATAGTTTGGTCTAACGAGTGACTGGCAAAAAAGATGGACAGGTAAAAGGGATCAAACAGAAATCATGAGTAGAGAGGAGTGGAAGAATAGGAATCGCAGCACAATTTGGGGAAGACGGATATTAAAGAAAAGGGGAGCCAGGCCTCAGACCCCCGGCGCAACAACCCCATGTGGGAACCCTGAAGAAATGCCAATCATCCCTCAAGCGGCTGCTCCAAGGGGGGGATAAAGCACGGCGGCTCAAAGGGAGTGGAGCGGGAGAACAGCCAAGTCGAATTGCTAACCTGGATTGGAATTGCGAGAAACGTCCGCCAAGCCCACGGCGAGTGGCCATTGACCAATCATGACTCAGCCCGAGGAATCGATAATGAGCGCTCAGGCCAGACCATCTCCTTTCCGTTGGAATGCTGGCCAGGAGACACAGCCTCGATTTGTGGACGCAGCGGGTCGAGATTGTCTTTCCTGAAACTCGTTGGGAGATCGTTCAGGATGGTGAAACCGTGTCTCAACTCACTTATAATTTTAAGGAGGACCTTGATGGAGGGAGAATCTGCGGCTTCAAGGCGATGAGGATGTTGATCTCGAGAGGTATATGGTGGTGATTGCGGTGATGATTGCGGTGATGATTGCGGTGATGATTGCGGTGATGATTGCGGTGATGATTGCGGTAAGGCTTGCGGTGATGTGGTTGCCAACTTAGAAGGTGCAGAACACTGGAGGGAAGTTATGCACGTGATATTAGCTGGCTGTGGCGGTATTCTTGGTCACCCTCGGCGTACCTTGGATTCCGCTTGGAATTCCGCTTGGAATTCAGCTTGGAATTCAGCTTGAGAAACTGCATCTTCATCTTCACACCCTCCCCCAAGAACCCTATACTCTACGCCGATGCTCACCCACTTTGTCCACAGGGTGTAAATGGAACTATGTATGATTTTACGACAGCATAACCGCTTCAAAGCTGCAAAAGCAGGTCCTATCATCCAAATGTTCCGTCATCCATTCCCATCATCCATTCCCATCATCCATTTCCATCATCCATTCCCATCATCCATTCCCATCATCCATTCCCATCCCTCAACCTCATGTACCAAAGGTGGTCTACCGTTGGCATTCTTTTTAACCCTAGTGTCCAAGAATGGAGCTGAGCTCCTTTGACCTTCATCTATTGTATCCGGGGCCCACAGATTATTGGCAGACTCGAATACCGCCCCCGTCCTCTTCCGCCCGTTTTCTAATCCCTTCTCCTTCCCCTCCTTCTTCAACCTTTCGGTGCATTAATATCAATATAGTCCACTCCAATTGGTTTTCCGGCAGCATTCTTGCACATGGCGGTGGTAAAAGTACTTCTCGGGAAGTTGGTATTGCTTTCAGGCTGATGAAAAGAGTGAATATGACCCTTTGGGGCGTCCTTACGATAGACAAAGAGAAGATGGATTGCGAGAAACAATAGGACTTTGGAGGGCTGATAGACGCATTTCACTTATGTTGGTAGACATAATCTATTTGTACAAACCTCACAGCATCAGTGCCCATTTCAGTGACTAGAGGGATACAGTAAGGTGCCCATAGCGGCCAAACCCAATATGTGCCTCAAACTGTTCAGTTCACCTACCCTCAGTGTAGATGTCCCCACCTTTTATTTGTGACAATTATGGCTGACACCCTAAGCTGTAGGTTAACGCCTTACCGCGAGTATTTCAGCTCATACTACTAGACGGCTCACGATGGTATAACGATTCAACTTAAGCTCCTCCGGCTCTGGAAGCGTTCGGACTCCTAGGGTAGCACCATTCTCGTATCTCTTCGACCCAATCTTCAAAACAGCACGTCCGGCCGTGAGGGACCGAAACGATCAACATTGCCGTCGATACGTGGGGCATTTGACAGTTAGGGGAATACTTTTCCCTAGCTTCCTAAGTACATATTGACCATCATATTCTCGTCATCCATCATGTAGTTCTCAGCACTAAAATAAGCTTAAGCAATAGTATAGTAGCTAAATACTGTCATAATTTTATAGTTTAGGTGCAGGGGGGGTCATTACAAGGAAAGAACTTTCGGCATTCAACGTCTGACTTGGAGCTGAAGAAGACGATTGTTCTACAGGAAGAAAGTGGGTGGTGGTGTGCCAAGAATAGCAGTTACATTGAAGAACCATATGAAGCTAAAAATATGTGGAAGCGCAGAAAGAGGGTAGGATGGGGATCGAGTACGCAGTCGTGGTTGAGGAAACCCAGAGTGTGGCCCACTAAGGTGCAAAGATGAATTCGCGATTAAGCGTGGTCGCAGCCAGACGAGAAACAATAAACATGAAATGGAATGAAGAGACGTTAGTTGGCCGACGAGTGGCGCAGTGACGCGTTGAGTGAGAGAACATCCAGCTATAATCCAAATTCACTGTTGTCGATATGCGCGGCAGCTCAAGTGAAGCTGGGCGCTGTAACGCACAGTTCCAAACTGGGGATCCACGCCATTAATTCGCCTGGTATGAGGCATGGGATTGAATTGCTGCATGGCGACATTAACTGCGGGAGGATAGTGCTGAACTAATATCGGCTATCGTCATTACAAAGGATCGAACTGGGATCTCAGGCGGACACCCTTTCCCCTCTCTAATCAAAGCCTTGCTGGGGTGACAATTACCTCTATTTCTTAATTCCTACTACCACCAGATTCCGCGGGCTCATGTTATACTCAAAGACAGGTTCAACCCATGCTGCCTCGACTTCTTCCTGCTCTTTCAGCCATAGCCATCTGTCGACGACGATAATCGCCTCTACCACACCAGCACTGTATGCCATAAGGCTCCACATGATGCTAAGCTCTTTCTTTCTCTCTTTATACTCCTCCTCGTATTCCCGTATCCTCTCATCGGTCAGGTCTTTCATCTTTGAAGCAATGAATCCCGGATCGACCTCACAAAAGCTGTTAGGGGACGTGAGCTTCCCAACCGCTGCCCGGACATAGGAAACGAAGTCTTTATAGGCGAACTTCCGAAGGGTACCAATGGTTAATGGCGTAGCACTTCCATCTGAACTCAAACCAGGCCCACGTCCATTCGGTGGTGTCCAGTTGACCTGGCTGGTATGTCCCGCGGCCGAGATGCTGCCTCCAACGACATCACCTGAGAAGACAGGTGTGGATACGACTCCAAAATCGAGGAATATGCGTTGTAGCAGTGCACGGTAGAAATGCCTTGTGAAGAACAGCTCACTGTCTTCTGTGCCCCAGTTCTGCGGGGCTTGGACTCCCATCATCCGGGCGGTAATATTAAGCCTGATACCCCTCGGTGGTTCAGAAACCTGGTCACCATTGGGTTCAGTGTCCGGTGGATACGGAAGTGGATAATTTGCAAGATGTTCTGACATCGGAAAGCCGTGAGGATCAAATGCATTAGAGGTTGCTTCAAGACGTGGATGGTTAGGTCGTAAAGTAGGGAGTTTATATGTGGGTGGACCGAGACGTTCGGTGACGAGGTTATAACAGCACCCGATCATCGCTACAGCAGACACTGCAGTATTTAAAAGAAGCGACCGCAGTCCGTGATGGACGAGGTTTCCACATGAATGGAGTGATATGACCAGAAGTTTGGGATCAACTGCTTTAGGGACAGCCTGTAGGTCGGCCGTCTCTTCTACCACTGTCGATGAAATAGCCACGTTCCCTTCTCGGACTTGGGAGCTGTCCAAGATTTGGTCTACGACAGGGCTCAGATCACCGTCTTTTATCCGATGCTCGACGTATTGAACACTTCCGTGTCCTTCAGTGTATATTTGAAGGTTCGTAGTTGTGGTCTGCTTGCTCTTTTCCGGATCTTCAGATGCTGTTTGCGATGTCTTGATTCCATTGGGAAGCTTCTCTGTGGGTTGCTGTTCCGGATCTGACTTTGGTGGGGGATGACATCCGTCTGAGTCGCACTTGGGGAGACCTATCTGTTTCTTTAAACTAGCGCGGTACTCTTTCTTGTTCCTCATAACCAATGGCTTTGGCACCAACTTTGCAAGTACATCCATATTCTTGGCGCCTTCGATGTTGTGAGGCCTGCTCTCAACGGCGATGATATGCTTTGAGTACGGAGGCGCTGCTAAGGCACGTCCAAGGTAGTTCTGGCCGGATCCAAAGTCTACCAGATGCGTGATCTCTCTCTTCTGGGACATTGCTATGTCTGAAGTCAGCTTCTCCACATAACGAGCGAAGTGGTCCACTTCATGAATCTTCTTGACTTTCATCCCCAGTGCAATATGCCGAGCGATACTGCTTTTATCATTCGATTTTGGAAATTCGCGACATAAGAGATGTTTGCGCACATCCTTGAGATACTGAATCAGCTCCTCAGGAGGTGGAGGACCACCCCGCCACGTGACATCTGCAGCATCTTCACTTTGGACGTCGAACTGGCTCAGGTCCTCTCTCATTAATAAATCTAAGATGTCCATGATATCTCTTTCTCGAAACCAGTCTCGCCATTTTCGTGGTAGTATAGTGGAATAAAGATCCGGTGTCCTGGTATAAAAATCCAAAATATGGACGCCGCCACAGAGAGTTTGCAATAGCCTTGAGGAGGTTGCAAATTTTAGAAGTGACTCCACGTACTCATCCACGTCGCTGAATTCCGCTGGGAGCGGCAGAGGACAATCCGGACCCATTTTATCAGTTCGATAGGTCACACTATGACGGTGATTATATAATAACCACTGGAGCGGTGAATGTTGCGTGAGTCGTGGTGAGGAAAAGTGGTTGTGACTGTCGATTTTCTCTATCTGGCCTCGGCCTGTGGTTGGCTCATGACGTGGCCCTTGTCTGGGTAAACTTCGGCATTGCGGAGCTGATGAAGGAGCTCCAACTTCCCGACAACGCCCATTTATCCACCTCTCACATCCTCATTGTCGTTCTCAGGCAGGTTTCTGTGCTTCTTCTTCAAGATGATGTCTTCGACCAACGATGAGGACCCCTTCTTACAGGTTCAGGCGTAGGAACCCAGCTTTAACTATTTTGCCAGCCTAAACTGACCAATAGTACAGCGACGTCCTATCTACTCTAAATACTGCACGTCCACTATTCGCTTCATACCTACGTATCCGCTCGTCAGCTTCTTCGGCAGATTCACCAGAGCTTCGAGAATCACGTAGTGAACTCGAACAGACTCTACAGGATTTGACTTCGGATCTTCAAGATCTCGTTGACAGCGTCAAAGCAGTCGAACATGACCCGTACCGTTTTGGCATTGAGATTGATGAGGTGGAACGCAGAAGAGACTTGGTGAAGGAGGTGGGTAATGAGGTGGAGAATATGAGACAGGAGCTTCTCAAGACCGTACACGATGCACAGAATAGAGGCCATACCACAATGAATGGCGATATGTTACCTGACCCCGACTCCTTCGAAGATAATGACGAATATGCTGCTTTTGAGCAGGAACGGCAAATGGAGATGATCCAGGAACAAGATGAAGCACTTGATGGTGTCTTCCGCACGGTTGGCAACCTCCGTCAGCAAGCCAATGACATGGGACGAGAATTAGAAGAACAAGGAGAACTCCTCAACGATGTTGACAATGTGGCCGACAGAGTTGGAGGAAAGCTACAAACCGGCCTCAAGAAGGTCGGATGGGTAATTAAAAAAAACGAAGGTACGAATTACAAAGTTCACTTGATAACCGCAGCGGATGCTAATGTGAAGGACACAGACCGGATGTCAAGCTGCTGTATTGCGGTACTCATTTTTGTCTTAATCTTGCTACTTGTTCTTCTACTGGTCCTATGAAGGCAGCATGATGATACTCGGCCGCGGCCCAACAAAACACCCAGCCAAATCACGCGGATTCCTGATTGGACTTAAAATGCACGAGCCACAGAATGCCATCCCAATGCACTGTAACATTTGCTAACAGAGGCATTCTTAACAGTCCCATCCGTATTCTGGTCCCGGGGCCGCAATGCTCATACTCATACTAATCGCTCGAATAAGTAGATCGCATTCGAGAATTTATCTACTTGCTACCATAGAGAGAGCGTAAACGACCGGGGCTGGGCCTGCAAGAACGCAATAACTGGTTGCTGGGGGATATTCATGCGACAATACAGGTACCATTATTTGCAGGTTTTGACCATCAAACCAGCCGACCAACCGGCATATCTCAATCCCAATCCTCTCCGCGGCTAGAGTTTGTCCCCTTCACCTACGAAACCATCGGGTTTTATGAAGACCATCAGGGTGTTTTCACTAAGCCCTTTTGTTGCGGCTTCTTGCCCAACACCCCTAAGAGGTCTTTTTGCATTCCTTCCTCTATTGGTCCTGAATCATTGTAGCGGCGGGGTTTGGAATGCACCCAATACATTAGTACCATCCATGGTCTTAATCATTCGTTACCATAGTTTCTGAGACGCCGCTTGTAGGAAGTGGACGTTCAGGCTCAATTCAGACTTGTTACTGTATCTCAACTCTCAGCTTCGGAAGCTACCTTCGTCTGTTACTTCAGTCTATCCCAAAATCCTCAAAGCTTATGGTAACCTGTGCGTGTATTTCGATCTCAACTATCTCTAAGTTTGCTCCATTCCGTCTCTTTCATTTCAGCGGCGCGCATTTCCATCAACCAGGCGGTTTAACATAAGGTCCATTGATGGCAGGCTCCGCCGACAGCGATGGTCAAGCTAGCGAGCTACCTCCCCCGGTGATCACTGCCAACACCAACACCTCACAACTTCAGCGCCGTCAACGGACGCTTATTGCGATCACAGCCTGTCTCAATGTCTTACTATGGACCTCTGTCCTCGCCGGCATAGTGGCTCTGTATTTGATTGTAGTTGATCCTGGCGACACCACCAACATTCCAACAGTGGCCTTGACTCTGACTTCAGTAAATACGTCATAGTATCTCATATTGCATGAACTGACCAAGACCTAGTCCTTTGCTTCCATAGCCTACACCATTCTCCATACGATCTTCTCTCTGAAGCAGAAACAGTGGGTGTACCAAATACCACATCCCTCCCTCATCAAGAGGAACAGTTATATTGCCATCCACATTGCTCGCGGTTTATGTGTACTATGGATGTTGACCGTGGGATGGGACCTCATTCTCGTGGCGCGGCAGCCCTCCTGTTTTGCTAAGCAAGAAGACCTTTCTGGATGGCAAGCAGGTTCACCATGCCAGGTAGGGCGATTTGCAGTTGTCATGTCCGTCATAGCCTGGTGAACTACTCCATCCTTCCGCCCCTACTGAATAAGTGCTGATGACGAATGAAAGCATGGCATCTTGGGCTCTGTTGTTTGGGATTCTTGCCATAGTACGACGGCCTTTCGAAGCCCATCTGTTCAGGTACCAGCCCCCATCATACTCGACCTTGACACCAGCGATTTTCCGTAGGCAGTCTCGTAATGCTTCGTCCATGTCTGAAAAATTCCGAGGTTATGGTTCTGATTCTACACACAGAAGTATCAGATCAAATCGGTCTACTAGGAATGGTAACATGGACACAGTGGACCTAGACTCGAACTCTGCGCCCGCATCCATATATTCGCCTCCCCCAGTAGGGACTGGATTGGGAATTTTTACTACCCAAGAACGACCGCCACCTCTACCAGTTGTTTTCCTTCCAAGTCGCTCGAACTCTTGCATAAGTGTATCCCCTCAAAGTCTTCAACCATTCCCTTTGTGGAACTATGTGCTTCCTCCACCACGCATGGGGCCCTTTGTGGCACCATCTGGCTTTGTTCCTTTGTCAGTTCAAACAAGCATGCCGGCCTCCTCTTTGCGAGCAATTTATCCGCCTCTCCCCTCTCATCTTAAAGCTTCAACTTCGCACTCGCAGTCTCACCTGCCCTTATCACACAGTCCAGCACCAAGTTTTTCCTACAATAACCGTCACGCACGATATGTTGTATCACTCACCCGCCCACAGCGCCTCAGCTCTGCTACTCCGAGCAGCTGGGCAGGGAGCTCCCCCAGCAGATCTACCGATAGCAATGCCGGACGTGGTAGTCTAGCTTCTGTGGATGCTAGTAACAGTACAGCAACTAGTAACGGTTCAATAGCACAGGAGAAGGCGTATGCTACTCTGAATGCAACTACTACGCCGCACACATCACAAAAGAGGAGAAGTAAAGCAAAGCATACTCGCCGTGCCAGTGCGCCTGACGCTACAGCTGGTGTTAGCCGTGATCCTTTGAGGAAGCTTAATGGCTGGAAACCGCAGCTTCAGGATCAGGAAGAGACTTTCGAATGCCTGCCGGGAAAGCTCCCTGATGGAACCCCAGGTATCAATATCAGAGCATTTGAGAAAAACTTGGATTTAAGGCTAGGTCCTGGCAAGGGACTACCACCTCGCAAGGCCCCGTCGATGTCCCCTTTCTGGCTTGAAGATGTTTCACAGAGTGCTTCTACAACTGAAGAGACTACCAATGTTGCACTTAGTATGATTCCGGGGAATATTCTGAACCTAAAAAAGCAAAGCTGGAGTTTAGAAGGATTTAAAAAAAAAATAAGCCGCTTTTAAAGATGGCAGCGCTATAATTTTGTTGCTTAGACTTCGTTCCGGAAGGTTTAGGGATAATGGGCGGTATCAGTCGCTAAGTTTCTGTATGTTCCGATGCTGAATCAGCTCGGTGTGCATTTGGGCGCTTCTGGAGTCGCATCATACCCTAATATTTCAGCATCACTGGGAGGCACTTTGGTCTCTTTGTAAGACTATATAACCCGCATATTGAATTTTAATTATAGTGATGGTCGTAATCAGGTAATTCTTCCCAAAGACGCAGAGCGATCCTCTTGGCGTCTCTACTGCTTTTGGCAAACCATGTCCACACGCTTACTACGCATTATATATGTACCAGATACATATTCTGGCACCGCACTTCGCGATATCATCGAACATGTTCTCCTGAATCCCACGCCCTATTGCACATTCTGTGTTTATTCATTTGAGGTATATGACGAGTCGTCAGTAGCCGAGTGCTGCACGCCCTTCAGCCCGACCTCATGATCGACGTACAACCTGCTGGAACCATTAGTGATCCTGATTGTGGTGTACAGGTTGTATGTACGTCCTACGACTTCTTATCTCCTTTCTCCTTTCCCTTTAGTAATCACCACCAGAGCTGGATATCTGTAAGCAGACGAGTGGTTTTAGCCAACCAAAGTGCAATCTTCAGTATCGAATACCACCCCCGTAACTGCTGCAACTTGATGGTTTAGTCTTTGTTGGCACACTTATTCTGATAATGACATCATGCCTTTATCTCGGACCCTAAGTCAAGAACTAAGAGTTGCACATCTGCGCATTCGAACCTGGTAAATGCCGAAGCGAACAAGTGGGGCCATGGTCCCCTTGTCGATAGGGACGATTCATCCGCATTCCAAAGAGCAACGCTGTGGAAGAAAGCCCGGGCACAGGTTACTTGGGGAAGGCGTATGGCTTGACTGGTGCCCGATGGTGTCATGTATAGTTGTACATAAATAGAGGGGACGGTCCTTCTTCCTTTTATCCACAACCTGCTTCTCTTGCACATTTCTCTCCCAATTCCCTTTATCCAAACTCTTTCAAAACTCTCAACACTTACCAATCCTATTATTCCAACATGTCTCCACCTGTCAAACTGGTCTTCGGCGGCGTCCTCTTCCAATCCGGCCAACTCTTCTCCGATCCCACCGCCCAACAAGAAGCCTTCTCCATCCTCCACAAAGCTGGTATCAAGTCCATTGACACAGCACGTTTATACGGGGACTCTGAAACTCAGATCGGACTAGCCAAAGGACATGAAGACTTCATCATCGACACAAAATGGCCCGGCGGCTTCGCTGAAGGAAACGCAGCCAAAGAAAACATCATCAACGACGCTAAAGATTCCTTCAACAAACTCAAAATCGACAAAATCGACATCTTCTACATCCACGCCCCAGACAAAAGCGTCCCAATCGAAGAAACCCTTGAAGGTGTCAACGAAGTATACAAACTCGGCATCTTCGCGCGCTTCGGATTATCCAATTTCGGTGCCGAGGACGTGAGGAAGGTGTATGATATCTGCAAGAACAAGGGCTATGTTCTTCCCAGCGTTTATCAGGGGAATTATAGCGCTGTGGCAAGGAAGATGGAGACGATGCTGTTTCCAACGCTGCGGGAGTTGGGGATGAGCTTTTATGCTTATAGTCCTATTGCGGGGGGTTTTTTGGTAAAGAGGAAGGAGCAGATTACGGGGGGCGAGGGGAGGTTTAGTGAGCAGGTTATTGGCGGGTTGTATGGTAAGTTGTACAACAGACCTTCTTACCTCGGGGCTTTGGACGAATGGAGCAAAGTTGCAGAGAAAGAGGGGGTGAGTAAGGCGGAACTGGCGTATCGATGGATCGCTTTCCATTCTGCGCTCAAGAGTAGCCATGGAGATGCTGTTATTTTTGGGGCGAGCAGCATTAAGCAGATTGAACAGACCAGCGGATATTTGAAGGCTGGACCCTTGAGCGATGAGGCGGCGCAGAGAATTGAGGAGATTTGGAAGTCAATTGAGCATGAGGCGCCGGTTGATAACTTCCAGATTGTCAGTGGAGGTACGAACCATCTCTAATCTTTGTCATGGTACTGGAGGTGGGAGGTGTAGTATAGAGTGGACTGGTCAACAAATGAATAAATCAAGCCAGATTTCAAATCCAGATCCTGAACAACCTTCTATCTATTCTAACCGTGTACAGCGGGGTAGAGATATTTTCATGTTCGAATTCAAGTAAAAGTTGGTCTTATTAGAAATATGGAGTCTGTTAAGCATTAATTGAATAGTAGGTGTATTTTATGGCAGACACTTTCTAATCAGCTTATCAATAGTTTGCAATGAAAGTGAATGTATATATCACGTGAGAGGGCGATGTGGGGTTAATATATAGGTGGCCTGTGAAGCGGGAGACCCGTTTTTCTTTCGGCGCCACAGATTGACAGGGATCATGGCCTTTGCGGCTTCCTCTGCAAGGTTACAGCTTCGATCATCTTCCACCTTGACATCTGTATCATTGCTGCATACATATCTGTCTTCCACTAATATCACCTCTACTACAAAATATTCCTTTCCTCCACTCTTCTCCACTAATTAAATTCTGTACGAAATATCAACCTTTCTGGCCCTTATATCCTAATTCCCCAGCACACACACACTCTCTCTCTCCCTCTACCCCGCCATGGATCAAGCCGCTCGCGGCGCAGCTGCCCTCAAGGCAGACAACTTCTCGGAAGCTATCAAATACTACACTGAAGCTATCTCCATACTTCCTACTGCCTGCGACTACTACATCAAACGGTCCACCGCCTACCAACGCTCCTCACCACCCGATCCCGACAAAGCTCTTTCAGATGCCGAAATCGCTGTGGTTCTGGCCCACAAGAGGGGAAAGAGGGAACTCATCAAGGACGCACAGTTTCGCAGGGCAGTTGCGTTGTTTCATAGGGAAAGGTATGCCGATGCTCAGTACTTGTTTGGGCTTGTGGAGAAGATAGATGAGAAGGACAAGATGGTACCGATTTGGAAAATCAAAGTTGCAAATAAGCTGAAGGGTTTGGCAGAGGATGATGAGAAGAGGAATGTTACCGTCAAGGAGGTTCCGGAGGTCGATCTGCCTAAGGTCTCAACATCGAAGGCTCCCAGTGCTAGTTCTACGTCGACATCCACCCTTACGTCCGCTGCTCTTAAGTCTGCCCCAGTTGCTAAAGATTCAGCGACCATTACCCCGACGACGGCGAACAAGATCAAGCATGACTGGTACCAGAACAGCGAAAATGTCTACTTCACATTGTTGGCGAAGGGGGTGCCAAAGGACCAAACGACTGTTGAAATCGAGAAGGACTCGGTAAGGACCTTGTTAACCCTAGCCCTATTCAAAGCTAACGTAAATGAACTTACAAGCTCTCCATCGCATTTCCCATCGAAGACTCTTCCAACTACGATTTTTCGCTCGACCCGCTCTTCGCGCCTATTGATCCGTCCAGCTCATCTTTTAAAATCACACCTACTAAGGTCGAAGTAGTACTTAAAAAGGAGACATCTGGCGTGAAGTGGAGGTCCCTTGAAGGCGACCGCGAAGTCGAAAAGGCCAATAAGGGCAAGCAGCCTGTTCCTCGGGAAATTCTTGATCCCCAGCCTCCCGCGTACCCTACCTCCTCGAGGTCTGGCGCTAAAGACTGGGATAAGTTGGCCAAGGAACTCGTCGTCAATAAGGCCGAAGATGGGGATGATAACTACGATTTGGACGAGGGTGACGGGGATGAGACTACGAGGTTCTTTAGGCAGCTGTATAAGGGTGCTGCTCCAGAGCAGCAGCGGGCTATGATGAAGAGCTTCAGTGAGAGTGGTGGGACAGTGTTGAGTACGGATTGGAGTAATGTGGGGAATAGGACTGTGGTTCCGGAGCCGCCGGAAGGGATGGAGGCGAAGAAGTATGGTGCTTAGTAGTTTGCCAAAGGGGTTGGAGATGTGTTAAATACTTATTGCGATGCATAGGAACGGTGTTCTACTCTCTGGTTCTTTGGAAGGGGGGGAAAGGGGCGTTGTGTCTTGAACTCGGCCTTGCAGTATGGGAATTAAAAACAGTAATTGATGCTGTACACAGCAATTGGTTTACCTTCTCAATCCAAAAAGTGATTTGGTAATTAAGGACATTCTAGATCTTGAGTATCGTAAGTAAAGGTTTACCATTTATTACACTCAAAGGTATAGATTCTAATGCTTATTACAGAATCTTAATAGTGGGAAGAGCGTTTCACCAATTCATTCATCTGACACTTTTCTAGTGCCTTCTACATTACTAAAACAATAGCCCAGAATATGGAATCACGTATCCTCTGTCAAACAGTCTCCGAGCATTTGTCCAGTCGTTCAATCTTTTCTCAGCGTTAGTAAGCTCTCGTGCTTACCTTGTGTCCGAACCTCCGATCTGGTGTCAGAGCTCAAGCTTCCCCGCAATGTATTGGTTAAAACAAATAACAATAAATGTCAGCTGTTTCCCTCTGTTTCTAGAATACTGCAACTCGGGTTCAAATTAGCCTTTGTATGAAATCTGTTGTTTCCAGCTACTTGCCGAGTATATTCAACGCACCTTATCGTCCTGGATGTTCGCAAGAGCTGGTCCTATAGGAAAAGCTATTGGAACCCTTGGTTCGAGAATCCAGAACACTGAAAACAGATTTTTGAATCTGAGGTCTAGGACTTATCTGGCTTTTGTAGCAGTGCCGTTATCAGAGCAGATTCAGAAACGGACCATGGCGACACCTAGCAAGATTCAGTTGACCGCTGACCAGGATATGGGGTTTGGACTGAAGGGGATTAGTGAGGAGAGTGCGAGGACGGCGAGTCAGCTTTTGCAGGAGAATCACGAGAGGCATCATATTTTCTTCAACGAGAGTGGGTTTCATGTAAGTCGGTCTCTTTCTTGGTCTTGTTAGGTTCTGTTGGATGATGTGGGGGATGGAAAGGGTGGAAGCTGATATGTTTGTAGGACCACATCGTCCACCACATCTTAACCGTCTTCGCCCTCGGAGCCTCCCCCTCCACCCTCAAAAAGCAATACAAGAACAACTTGTCCTATCAAAAGCCCCTCAAGCCCGCAGATCAGTCTGTTGTCAAGGAAATGCATAATCCCGAAGGCTTTAAGAAGTACTTGGGGCAAGGGAAGAGGTATCATGAGTTTCTAGTGTTTTTTAAAGAAGAGATGGAAACGAAGGGGTGGCATAATGTGGTGAATGAGTATCTGTTTAAGGGCGATGAGAGGGCGGATGATATGTTGGTAAGGTTGTACGCTGGTATGTATCTGGCTCTTATCTCTTTTCTCTAGCACAACTTCCACTTCAAGCGCTTTCACTTCGGAATTACAGGATGTAGGACATTACTTACCTACACAGGCTTCCTTCACCCCCTAATCCACCTCGGCTTCGGCATTGAATTCACCCAGCCAGCTATCATAGCCGAAGCCCTCGCCCAAACCGCTGTTCACGAAAACTGGATGGGTGCGCTCTTCACCGGGTGTGAGAAGGTCGCTAAGCAAAACAACACCACGGGCGATAAAACCATCGTCCAGCTCCTCGAAGAGATCCGCGCGGATAAGAAGTTGAGCACGGCTCCGCGTTGGGAAGACGGAAATAAAATCCGCGAGGGGATTCTGGGAAGGGCCGCTGAGGAGATGTACAAGTATGGAAGTGAGTTTAGGGTTACTGAAGAGAGGTTGGAGGAGAGGACGGCGGAGATGATAAATGCTGCTGGTATGTACCCCTCCACTCATTGTTCCTTCTTCCTATTACTCCTTGTCAAGCTCATCGTTCATCTACAATGACTAACGAAATCATAGTCTTGTTCACAGCCTCCGCGCAACACCCACCCCACCGCCAAAAGTTTGACTTCTACTATATGCACTGCGTTAACTCCTCCATCTTCTTCCCCATCTTCCTCCGCCAACCCTGGCTCTCCCCTTCTTCCAAAATCCGCCTCTTGGAGTGGAAAGTCCGCGCCGATCTCACGCTTTACGCATCGCGCCGTTCTCCTGCCCTTTTAGTCAAGGAACTTTCCACTTACCCCATCAATGATGAGTGGGAAGACTTGTTTGCCAGGGCCAGGGAGTTTGAGGATGACGGGCACTCGAGTAAGCTAGTTAGGGCTATTGCTCATGGGGAGAAGGTGAGTAGGGAGTGGGAGGAGGGGAGGGAAGGGTTTTTGGTGAGAGGAGATATGTGGTTGAGGGTTGGGAATATGGCTATGGATTCTGTTACTGTGGGGAATGACGAGTGGGTCCGAAGCTGTGGATTCGAAGAAGCATGGAAAAGCGTGCCACTCAGGGGAGAGGGGCGCTTGTGATGGATAATGAGGTTATTGAGAGAAAGAGTTGGATTGGGGGGACGAGAGCTGTAGGGGCGGTATGGAGGACGGTGTGGGGCCGGTGTGGGAAGTGGGAGAAGGGATAATTGTATGATGTTACCAACAAGGACTCTCCACTCGATATGGTTCTTTGTCATGCTTATTCGGATATCCAAGGCTTTTCTTCTCAAGTTCTTCAAAATAGTAATAAGCATGATATTTTAAGAATAGCACTTCTTATCTCCATACTTACCCAAGTTTAAACCCATTTTCCTTCAACACTCTTTCCCTCGCACCTACATGTCCTCTGTAGTATAGACCTACTATTCTTTCGTACAGTCTGAACTTCTATACCCGAGGGGTGTTAACTACTACGTACTCCCAAAGTAGCATTTCGGCAAATCTATTCTTGATTGGATGGTGCACGGACAGCCTAGACCAACATTCAGCGCCACGTGAGGCGCCTTAAGTCATGCTTAGTAGTCTCACCTAAACCGTAAATATTATCACGACTTGATTCCGAATACGAGAAAATTGCACTTTGGTGGAAAGGGGGCCGTGAGTCTAAAGCGGAGGGTTTGCTCTTCTCTTTTCTCTTTTTTGAACTCACTTTTTTCTGCCTCTTTCAATTTTCACGATCATCGCGGCTCACGTGATTCTATTGTCGCTTGGCTGCAGTATCGCTAATTAGTTGGCTGACTATCTATCAACTTTGTAAACGTCTTCTTGTCGTCTCTCTCTCTCCCCGGTAATTGGGACGTGATTATGTTCTCCTTTTCCTATACACTCTGCCTTCTGGTCCTTGCGACCATGCTGGCCAATCAGGCTCTGGGATTCACCATGCCTCAAGGGCATAGCGTTCCCCTCCACCAACGTCCACATTCCAAACCACACCCCCAGGCCCAGCAACAGCGACAAATACCGCTAATTCAAGTTCCTCTCCCTCCGCATGCTCGTCCTGCAAAGCCAACATCAACAGGAAACAAAGTCGAAGAAGAAGGCGGGAAAATGAAAAAAATTTCCAATCTGAATCGAGATGATGAGAGGGATGGGTATTGGGAGGTCGAAAGGATTGCTCAGTAAAGAAGAGAGAAGACGAATGAGAAGGAGCTCTCTCTAGTCCGCACCCATCGAAATCCGCGGCTACCAGAAGGCGGAAGGCAGGAGACAGAAAAACAAATACCTTCAACTCAAACGAAAGAGATTGGGAAACGGGGCTGTTGATACGATACCCGAACTTGTCCTCGGCTATTCCCTTGATCGAAGATCGGGAACAGAAAGCATCACGGTGGAATGGACTAAAGATCCGATGCCCACGCATTTTGTACCTTTGCAATTTGTGGTTTTCTTCAGATCGAAATAAACATGCAGAGAACGGGGAAGAAGAGAACAGAAATGAACCTTCCAATCCATTTTGTACACGCCATATTAGGCGTCTCGAGACGGACGAGGGTGGGTGGTGATGAGAAAGGAGGAAAATTGTGGATGGTGTTTGAAACTGGGATGGGCAGGGGCATGGGCATGGGAAAAGGATGCATGGCGTGTTAAGGCCAGCAGGAATAAAGAGAGAGAAACGGAGGAAATGAGAGATTCACTACACGTGTACACGGCGACAAAGTCTGCTTATAATAAAGTACATTATATGAACTTAAGATGCAAAAAAAGAGGAGGGTGTGCGAGTTGATTCTGTGCCAATACGTTTTTACCCGAGCATTTAATATGGACAGACATTGGTCTGACACCTGAAACTGAATAGGAAGGTATGCCGAAGATGAAAGTTCAGACAATTGAAGAAAATAGTCTTCAGGCCTGAATTTGAAGAGGCAGAGGGGTTATACGCATCACTTTTATTAATCATATGTAACTATGCTTAGCACCTATTTACATACAAACCCTCCAACCATCCCCTCACCACAAACGGCCTCCATACAGTGTATCTATTTCCGCATCTCGTTTCGCAAATACCAATCCGCACACATGCGTAAACACGGCCATCCAGACACCGCACCTATACTCATCGCTTGATCAAAAAGAAATTATGATAGGTACAGTCTGTCGACATGCTGTAGTACCATCATACCTCTGTATACGCAGTCCAAGGTTTGAGGCGCACGGTCTGTGATAGGGGATCCTTCCAGTTGGCTGCTGTGTAGGAGAGCTAGATTTGACTCTTTGAGTCCTGGCGCGGGCCTTTGTTTTGTGTGGGTTGCTCTCTGTGAAAGCCTGAATTCGCGAGCGCGCAAAAGAAGGATATTTTTGTAACATCTTGTCGTCAAAGAGAGATGGAAGAGTAAGGTGACGGCATGGGGGTGGTATGAGTTCCGGGGGGGATGAGGTTGTGTAGTATTGTAAAATAGGGATAAGTGAATGTTTTAATCAGAGTATGTATAATTAAAGAAGTAGGGCTTGGGTTAACGGAGTATTTGGATGAAGAAAGTTCTAGAGCGAAGGATTAAAATTTTAGAGTTGAGGATGCTAGGAGC
>ML994111.1:25505-43362 GCA_010093945.1 Delitschia confertaspora ATCC 74209 | reverse complement strand
AAGCATGAAAGGTAATTGTTCATTTACGGTAGCCCATGGTTCTTGCTAAGATGTTTTTGATGCTAGCTAATAGTATGAATAGAGGGTACATGTTGTCTACGAGATCATTAATATTATACTAAAATATATGCTTACAGGAAATATATAGATCTGCGAACCATAATGTGTGAGACTGCTGCTAATACTGTTATATCTGGCATGTAGTGTGTAAGTAATCTTATGGATCGGTCATTCATTTTGCTGCTAGAACTAATTAAATTACCAATAACGCTAGTGCAACGGCTGGTATACATGTTTTAGCAACAATTTTCAAAAAAAAAAACTCTGTATGGGTATCCTATCGCGTCTGTTATCTCTCGCAGTTCGATGTTGTCCCCGCTGCAGCGTCGCTGTAGGTAATCTTGCTATAAATGCTACTTTCGATGTTAGTCTTTCCAATATGCGTACATCTGTTTATTATTTTAGGAGAAGTTCTGTCTTAATACTAAGGCCAGGACGATAGTGTTATCAAGAACCCGTCATCGCTACGCCTTAAACCGGTAAGGTAGCCGCGGTCACGTGTGCGGGAAAGGGAATTTCACTCAGAAGCTCTCCCCACCTCCGACAAGTTCTTTTGTCTCACCAGCTATTAGAATTGAAGAATAGCAGGTACGAAAAGAAGAAAAATTAAGGAGAAGAGGAGAGAAGGAGACTTACAGCAAGATAGAAGCGGAAAGAAATTCTAAGAGAGATGAGGTAAGGCTTTATATTGAAATTAGAGCGAAAGCACTATGGCAGGGAAGTAAGAGCTAAAATTGGAGATATTATCTATTAAATAGTGCAAGCACCGACCGCACATGGTCAGAGCAACTTACTGTATTGCCGACTGGGCACACAATACATGTATTTTTATCTCATAGTTCATTAGACCTCATAGTTAAAGAACAACATGAGTACCATCACAATACAGTTCTTTGACTACTCTGTTTGACCTCATACTGCTTATGAATAATAACAAGTGTGAAAAGAAGTTGTCAGGGGGGGTCAGTATAAGGTTCGTTATTAACCTATGCTAGGCTACAACAGGAAAGGCTCCACCAATCACGTGTACACATTTCTTACCAAGTACCTAGGTATGCTTATTATCAAGAGTCATCCAGAAACCTGCTATCTCGCTGAGCATGATAAAATTAGTTTTGTGTTAAAGAAGTTTCTGCTTGGAAAACTACTCATAGATCTTGACTTTCATTTGAACCGCCCTCTTGCAGCGCAGGCAGCGCTTTAGGTAGAAATGTGGCCGCATCCAGAAGCTTGTTGTTATATGGCACATGCCGAAGTGACAAAATGTTAATTCCCAAACACCCCATTTATGAAGTTCATCACATTCCTTTGCTATCAAGGTACTCTTGAACTCGTTCAATGAGGTCTGCTTTCTTCCCCGAGGTGCTTTGGCCCCTTTCACTCAGCCAATCTTTCAGTACAGCGACGGTTGTCTAGCGACGCTGTGTTAGTGGAGTTCATACAACTCATCATCACCACGTCAGATGTCCAGATACGTAGACTTACCTTACTCAATGTCCCTTTTCTATTCATTTCCGCTAAGTCATCACCATCCCCCTGGCTCTTTCCTTCCGTCTTAACTCTCTTTGCCAATTTTCCATGGACAGCAGGAGCATCCTCGCTGTCAGCACCACGTTTCTTCAGTGGACCTCTTATGATGTCACCCCTGTTGGAGGAGCGTAGAATGGTCATTTCTTCCTTGAATGCGGCGCCGAATTCTTCGATGTATTGTCCTGCGCGCTGGAAGGGTGTTAGGGAAACTGAGGGTTATAAAGGTGAAAGGGACATATAGATGGAGGGGAGGAGGTATACGAGAAAAGAAGGTACCTTGTCTATTTGTCTGTATTTGGGGATGGTTTTATCTTCGGGGTGGTCGGGGAGTTCCTCTTCTAAGGCCATGGCTTGGAGGATGCGGTAGAACCATTGTAGGTCCGGATTCGGATAGCGGGAGGGATCATAGACTCCCTTTGGTAGCTGGAGTTGGTGAATGACTTTGCTCATAATGTCCGTCAGCTCATCCGTTGATTTGAGGATCGTTTGCTCGGGACACTGGCGCAAGTCGTCTGCAAATGGGAGAGGCACGAGCCAGAGCCCTGGAGGCATGACTTGCTCGCCGTCATCTCCGTATTTTTCTTCGCCTGGAATGATGGCTGCGATGGTGGGGGCGGCATTTCGGCGGGGGATGAACCAAGCAACCCCCATTTTCTTGCTGCTAATGAGCTTTTGCTGCAGTGCGGAGAAAACTCTCGTAGAGCCTATGTAATCTGCCTCGGACGGATAGATGAATGTGGCTTTGTTCGTATTCGCCCATATAGGAAGTGAGGACATCGGCTTGAAACCGATAATCCGGATAATGGGGTCACCAAAACATTGCCTTATCTGCTTAAACTCCTCTTCACTGAAAGTGACAGCTTCGCCTCCAAATTTATACGCTTTGCGTAACTCCGTCTTCTCTACGACACGAGCAGTGTCATCCGCAAGATGGCTTGTTGAACCTTGGACGATTTGAGGCTTCTCGCCTCCGACCCAGACATAGCATGACTTGACATGCTCTTGGCGTTTGATGAGGAGGAAGCCTTTCACACCTATCTGCAAGCCTGGAGCAATTTCGAAGGGGATGCTGAAAAGAGCTCGGCGGGGAGTAGCTTTTGAGTTGATGGAAGAAAGAAGAGACTGTAATAATGAGATTCCATCACCGCTACCACTGATTTTCGTAGTAGAAGATGTCAGGGCTAGAGCATCCGGATCAGAGGGCGAAGTAGGGTATATTAGATCATCAAAGAATTTTGACCGGTCGAAACCGTGACCCGGCCTGGAAATGGGAAACAGTTCGATGATGACACCAAGATCGTACAGATCACGAGCTCTAGTAATGGTTGTATCCTTGTCGATTTTGGACTGAGCTGGATTATCATTGTCCGTTACGAGGAACAACCGCCTGGAGGAGAAGTTTGGAGCTTTGGTCGTGAATATTTGATTTGCGCAGAAAAGCACAGTTGAAAGGCCGACTGGTTCTTTGGCTGGTGTCAGGATTTCCGCGGCTTGTTCTTCATCCTCGACCAGATCTCTTAATTGCTTCACATCCTGCGCCGAAGGAACGTCCAGGTCTTCTAGAAGATAGCAGTGCGGGAAACCCTGATCTCCTATGGTACTCCCCTCTTTTAGGTCGGCCTTTTCAGTACCAAAGAGCAGAATTCCCATCATGTCATTGGGATGGGAGATGATGCGCTGCTGCATCAGCTGATATGCACATTTCAAAGCAGCTGTAGCAGGAGAATCGCGATCAGCCTTCTTATCATCTGATGGCGGTGGCCTTTGCAGCATTGATTCACTGATATCAACTGCGAAAAGAATGGCATCCTTTGCGGTTTTGTAATTCTTGTGATATTGTTAGTGAGACACGAATTAAAGAAGTTTGGACAAAAGGTATATATAGTACAGCGTCATCGATCTCCTCCTCATCATCGTCTTCCTCGTCGCCTGGACGCTTCGTGTCTGAATTTTCTGCCATATTGAAAAAGAAGGATGAAAGAGCGATGATTTCAGGATGAGAGGTGTGATTGAATGAGATAGAAATGGAACGGAATGATGTTGATGTATGCACTTTCCTAGGCAGACGCCTGCTTAGTCAACCGCGAACGCGTGCACGACTGGTGAGCGAAGTCACATGGTCAATTTTATCGGAATTTAAATTAGCCGCTTCCAAGGCACCAACGAGGCACCAACGAGGCATCAAGGTCAAGCCGCGGCGCCGTTTGCCGATTCATGAAGTTTATGGTGGCGTCACCAATCGCGCCGTTGCTATTGGACGTTGTTTCAACTGGCTTCCTTGCAACACCTGTTCACCACATTTCTTCTGACACCTATCTCTTTTGCGCTCTCCTCTCGTTATGCGCTCTTGTCTGTTTCTATAATCACTTGAATCATTTCCTGTCCCTAATTCTTCTTCGCTATGGCTCTCCGTACTACGCCTCTCGCACAACTGTGCAAACGCGCCACTCTCTCGTCTTCCTCCGCGTCTACTCTAACCTGGCCCGCAAATTCATCGTCCTGGAGAAGGAATAATGCGACAGTAGCACCACCTGTGACCCAAGATTCGACAGGCTCGAAAGGACCGACCGCAATGGTTTTTATGAACATGGGCGGTCCGTCGACTACAGACGAAGTGGGCGACTTCCTCAGCAGACTATTTGTATGTATGCCACAACTCCATATATTTCAATTGACTAATGTGCCTAGGCCGACAAAGATCTTATACCCCTTGGTCGCCTCCAAAATTACCTCGGCCCTTTAATCGCTCGGCGTCGTACCCCCAAGATTCAAAAGCAATACGCGGAAATCGGAGGTGGTTCGCCAATTCGCAAATGGTCCGAATACCAGGCCGCCGAAATGTGCAAGATCCTCGACAAGATATCACCGGAGACCGCTCCGCATAAGCCATACGTTGCGTTCCGATATGCCGACCCTTTGACTGAAGAAATGTATACAAAGTTGATCGCAGATGGGTTCGGCGCAGGCAAGGGTGGTAGGGCGGTTGCATTCACCCAGTATCCACAGTACTCGTGTTCTACTACTGGGTCTTCACTCAACGAGTTGTGGAAATGGAGGAATCGCCTTGAGGGTAAAAGAGCTACAGGAGAAGTCGACCCTGAAGGCGCGATCAAATGGAGCGTGATTGACCGATGGCCAGTACACCCCGGTCTAGTGGAGGCATTCGCTAGAAATATCGAAGCCACGCTTGCAACATACCCCGAGGAGAGGCGAGACAAGGTTATACTTCTGTTCTCAGCACATAGTCTGCCAATGTCGGTGGTCAACCGTGGTGATCCGTACCCTGCAGAAGTCGGAGCCACGGTACACGCCGTCATGCACCGTATTGGGATGCAACACCCATACCGTCTTGTCTGGCAATCCCAGGTTGGGCCACAGCCCTGGTTGGGTGCTCAAACCTCAGACACCGTTGAGAACCTAATCAAGAAGGGCCAGACCGACATCATCCTGATTCCCATTGCTTTCACAAGCGATCATATCGAGACGCTTTATGAGCTTGACAAGGAGATCATTGGAGAGGCAGGACATGAGGGTGTTAAGCGCGTAGAAAGTTTGAATGGAAACCCAGTGTTCATCCAAGCACTAGCCGATATAGCAAAGGCTCATCTTGACAGCGGGATTTCGTGCAGTCCGCAGATGAGTCTGCGCTGCCCGGGATGTGTCAGCGAACGGTGTGCGGAGCAAAAGAAGTTTTTTGCTGGACAGGTGCAGCATCTGTGATTCACCTATAAGCGCGAACTGGATGAGATATGGGAGCGTTCTGTATTTTTATTGTATCGGGGATAGGTTACTGGAGAAATTGAATAGGTAAAACCATTGCGGATTATTAACAGCATCGTCGAGAATCTATGTAATGAGTATTTACTATCTCTTGAATTTTTATATATGACCATGGAAATAGTGAAAGCGACTCCTGGGAATTTTATCTATCGGGGATCGGGGAAAGTCCGATCCTGCGCACGGACCTCCGAGTCAAAGTGTCCGAAAGCTGGGAGCTCAACAACCTCAATCTCAGCAATCAGACCTGACCCGTAGGGCTTCAACATCTCTCACTCTCTCCTCAATTCATCGCGCACCTTTGCCTCCATTGGCTTTTGTGCTTCTATATCACGCGGGATGTTGTCCAGGACTCTACGGAAGAGCATTGTCTCGCCGCTGCGGCAAAATGCTTTTGTTTCTTCTGCACGACCGGCCTTCAGAACAGTAACCACAGATGCTGCTTCATCGCATGCTGATAAGGAGAGCGTCCCAAAGGTATGAAAAACTCAGCTACACCTCATTCATATGGCCTGTATATTCTAGTGATAATTGACGACCCTATAGGAGGATGACAAGCCCTTCGAAGTCCGTCTCTCTGATGAGAGTTTCGAGACTTACGAACTCGACCCACCCTCATACACGCTTGATACCACCAAGGCCGAGTTGAAGAAGATGTACTACGACATGGTCGCTGTGCGGTATGAACAATCAATTCTGCATGAGGCGTATAATTCCCGACTAATTTATTTTTCTATCTAGGCGCATGGAGATGGCTGCGGATCGCCTGTACAAGGAGAAGAAGATCCGGGGTTTCTGTCACTTGTCCACTGGACAGGAGGCTGTTGCCGTTGGTATTGAGCATGCTATCCAGCCGAGCGATCATCTTATCACCGCTTACCGTTGCCACGGCTTTGCTTTGATGCGCGGCGCATCTGTTAAGTCGATCATTGGAGAACTTCTCGGCAGGAGAGACGGTATCGCCTACGGAAAGGGTGGCTCTATGCATATGTTCGCTCCCGGATTCTATGGTGGCAACGGTATTGTCGGTGCCCAGGTCCCTGTAGGCGCTGGTATTGCCTTCGCACAGCAGTACGAGAACAAGCCTAACGTCACTCTTGCTCTGTACGGTGACGGTGCTTCCAACCAGGGACAGGTCTTTGAAGCGTTCAACATGGCTAAGTTGTGGAACCTGCCTGTTATCTTTGGCTGTGAAAGTATGTTTCAGCGCTCAGTTGTAAATTCGATCATGCTAATGATTTCTCAGACAACAAATACGGAATGGGCACTGCGGCAAACCGGTCCTCTGCCTTGACCGACTACTATAAGCGTGGCCAGTACATCCCGGGTCTCAAGATCAACGGTATGGATGTCCTCGCTGTTAAGGCCGCTGTTGCATACGGCAAAGAATGGTGCCGTCAAGGAAAGGGACCTCTCGTCTACGAATACGTCACCTACAGGTACGGTGGTCACTCCATGAGTGATCCTGGTACCACCTACCGCGTTAGTTTTTTGCCTCCACCATTTGACTCTCCACATCCTCTAACCTTTCCTTTAGACTCGTGAAGAAATCCAGCGCATGCGCAGCACCAACGACCCCATTGCCGGACTCAAGCAGAAACTTCTCGACTGGGGCGTTACTTCTGAGGAGGAACTCAAGTCCATCGACAAGCAGGCCCGCTCCGACGTCGACGCCGAGGTCGCTGAGGCCGAGAAGATGGCTGCCCCAGATGCCACTCCGCAAATTCTTTTCGAGGACATCTACGTCCGTGGATCCGAGCCTGAGTACCTTAGGGGTCGTATCCCAGAGGAGAACTTCTACTATAGCGAGGCTAATATCCCTGCTGGTCCTAAGACTGTCACCAGGACCTAATTTGGCGCAAATGATATGAGAATTCGTAGGGAATTAGCGGGTTTTCTGCATCAACGGCTTTTGTAAGGTGTGAAGGGTTTCTGAAGGGAATTTGTAATACTATGCGTATATCTCCTTGCGAACATGTGTCACTTCGTGAGCAAGCACGGGGTGTTACTTACCTTACGTATTGTGCTTTTGATTGGTGAATATAGACTTCTTTTCCACCACGAGTTGATTTGGTGTTGGGGGTTATAACCTTGTTTACCGTCTATCATGCCTCATCCGATGTACCCGATGAGTGTCGAAGTATCCTTCTATACGAACAAAGCACCTCCCTCGCAGACTTTTGTCGGATTCATCCATTGATCGTGGAATGTCCTACGCTATCTATGTCATGCAAGTCCAAAATCGGGTTCTTCAGTGCCTTTATGGAAGCTTAATTCCACCAACTAGGTGGCGCAGCAGTTCGTAAAACATTCTTCCCATGACATGTATCATCGACCGGCGGTCAACCTTGCTTCTTTTATCTCTTAGCTATAGCGAGCGCGATTAATAGTCACTAAGAGTTACAATACGTTTAGATCACAGCTATCTAACCGCCACGCAAATAGATTTAATACTCGTTAGAGTTTGGACTTGTTTATATATTACTGCAATCTCTAGTGTCTCCGCTTTCCACAATTACACACTGTTGTCTATGCCTTTAACTATTTTACTGGCTTTTACTCTACTCCTACCAATTTACATCTTTTAATTCATCCCTCTCAATCCACAACTTTCAATTCGCAGCTTTCAGTTCTCACCTGTATTTCAAGGCTCGTTTCCAAAATAAGTCCATAGCATACCGACGCGTAAAAAATGGAAAGCACATTCAGCATCCTGTATCTAGGAGAAAAAGGTTTTATATATCCCTTAACCTACACTTCAATAACATCATCTATATCCCCAGTATTGAACACGTAGAAAACGGAATACCAAAACGCCCGTATTTCCAGATATCTTTTCAGTAATGCTTTCCTTTATACGAAAACTTCAATCCACAAAATTTTTATTGCATCATTTCAAGTTTTTTAAACAATCTAGAGTATACAAGCGCATACTCTACCTCTCTCGCTCGCTTGAACTACGTATTCTAATCGCTACTCCCTCTGCTTCCCAGCTTCTCTCTTCCAGCATTCGCAGTACCAAAAGTCAGATATTCCCAAGACAACCATCACTGAATAGTAGTACACAGCAGTTTACCAAGACCCCGTCGCTTCCTGTTTTTGTTACGTAATTCTACAACCTCTCTGCTCTTTTGCTCTCTCTTGCTATCCCATCCACTATAGTACCTCCTTACCCTGGCCACTCTAAAATCTGGATCAAGCCTGTACAATAATGGATTCTGCTGGCCTGGGATGAGAAGAGACAGTATGAATGGAAAGGTGCGTCTTGTACATGTCCTTTCGTAAGGACGAGGTTTGTGCGGGGTATATATACAGGAGTAGAATGCAAAACGCCATGTGACCTTCCGGCTAACAGATTCCATGCAGAATCTTTGGGGCTTTTGAAAATTGGTGGGGGGAAATGTAGGGATGAGGGAATAAGATGTCGAGATGGAAGGGGTTAGGGAGAACGGCGAGTTACATATGATGTACCTATAGGGGAAGGACTTGGTAAGGCTGGAAGTTAGAATTCACCAAGGGTGCGAATACAATTCCGGTGTTACGTATCTGGAAAATGTGATATCTAGAAAGCTGTGTTTTTAACACACTTTAAGAAGCAGTTTTCCCACTTTTCTGAGACTTAGTACGATAGACGTTACGTCTTAATGTTCTACCTTTTATTCTCATGAGCTAGCAGTGCCCTTCCCTAAATATTATGAAGTCTTTTTGAGCTTCGTGCACTTAGCAATGGTTAGTTCGACTTTTAGGGGACACGTTGTGGCACTCTTTTTTCTCAAAGCAAAGTTCAAAAGGGGCATGATGTAGACACTGCTAGTGGAGCTTGAATGTCTAGATCACACCTTGGTCACATATAAAAATACTTACTCTACATGGATATATAAGCAATCCTTGTATCTCCAGACCTTCAAGTCCCTACCGAAACAGCCAATCTTAATACACCTACACTTTAATAATTCACGAACGCCTTTCGCCATGATCAAAACCAATCAACTCTCGGTCCCCACAGCCTTGTAAACCGAAATCTAACTCGTGAATCTAACACGAAGTGCATTAAAGCTCGACAAGAGAAATTTAGCCGTCAAACCCAGGCGTTTCCGAATCGAAGTAAAAGCTCGAAAGCATTCAGTTTATATCTAGATAGAAGAGAAAAGCCCGGTTTCCGGTCGAATTCATGAATCGGGTATCTATAAGGCGAGCGATACGGAGGGATGCACGAGCCGGCTCTACGAACCGATAACACTCTCATCCACACCCTGGTCTTCATTCGCATCCGAGAACTGGTCCGGATCCTCGAGGTAGACTACGCTATGGTCAGCATTTCATCCACAAGACAGTTTCAGAGGCATAAACTTAAGAACTTACCATGCGGCCTAACAAACCAGCTACACAAAAATGCCAACCCAAAAGTCGCCGTCAGACACAGGAAAACTGTTTGTCTAAACTTGCCTACCGTAGCATAATAAATCCCATTGAATATAGTCGGCCCAATTACTCGCGCAATCGCATGCAATAGCCCCGTGGCACCCAGAAGCTGTCCAGTGCGGTCGGCAGGAACATGCTTTGTAAGTGCAGAGCCAATTGCGGGTGCCCCGATACCGCCCATCGCAGCCACAGCACCTGAGAGCACGAACAGGGAACCGTCTCTCGTCAGCGTATACCCCAAGTACCCTAGCATGTCGAAAACGATGGCTAGGCGGATGACGGATAAGTCGAAGAAGTCTGAACCGGAACTGCGCTGGTTCGACGTCCCCTCGGGCCCGCGGACCAAGCGAGTCACTACGGGTAGAACGATCATGAGACAGAACACGCGACAAGCACTGACGATGGAGACGAATTTACTGGATTCCCAGTTGCCCCATCCGAATTGGAGGTTCGTATAGATGATGACAACGCCCATTGCACCCATTGCGACGCTGAAGACAATGGTGTCGACGGCTGCGAGGACAATCAGATTGCGTCTCAGGGCAGGACTGGATCCTGGGCCTCTTGGGTAGAGAATTTTTAGAGGTGCTAAAAGGTTCAATGACCGAAGTTGATTGACCCAGTCCGATGACGGGCCCTGCCGCTCGATTTCGCGCTTGTGTTTTTCGCGGGCAGCAGTTTGGCGCGCTTTGGAGAGGGATTCGGGGATGACGAGGAGCAAGCAGAGAATGAAGAAAAGGTGACAGCATATGGCAATGTAGAACACTGACAGTACCGTGTGAGTCAACTTGATGATTTCAGCCGCAAGGATAGGACCAATTGCGATGCCGGTGAAAAGACAGGCATGGAAGTATCCGAAGGCGACATTTCTCTTCTGTGGTGGCGTGCAATCTGCAGCATAGGAGTGTACGAGAGCCATCCCTACGATGAACGAGCCACATAACCCGTCCACCGCGTATCCGACCAAGATCCAATTCACATCAACCTTATCTGGGTACTTTGCTGCCACAGCGGTGATGGCCTCCCCAGCAAGCAAACCGAACGTGGTTAATATCAACAGCTTCTTCCGTCCATACCTGTCTGAGAGTGCGCCAAGTAATGGGCTGGTGATTGCGGCTAAGAGGCCGGAACAAAGGTTTCCATAGAGTAGGAAGAGGGAGACGCGGGACGAGACTTCATTTGTTTGACACTGGAGGGTTTCTCCGCTTGTAAACAGTTGTATCGTCTCGGACTTGCTCACTTGCTGTTCGGCATAATAATCGCGGCAGATGAGTGTGAGGATGAGGTTGAGTTTCGGCACCACGATGCCGCCAAAGGCCAATGTAAACAGTAAGAAAGGCGGTAAGAGCCAGAATATCTAAATATCCATTGTTAGTACAGGCTATATGCTTAGAGCATGGGTTCGTACAGATGGCCGCTTCCACCAAGGAAGACCGCTGAATTCGACGTTATCAGTCCATTGTGGCCTCTCACCAGAACTCTCAGTTGAGTCTGACTGTCTCCGGTCATCAACCGTACTGACATTGGCCTTTCGGCTCAGCAGTGGTGTCGTTTCTTCGTCCCTTGAGTTCTCAGTAGGGCCTTTGTTAGCCTTAGCTGCCTCCCGGAGTGCCCTGCGGGACAAGGCACGCCTTCCGGCGCTGTTGATTCTAAGCTCGGTATCTTCATCTGCGTCAACTGCAAATATTGCGTCGTTGTTTTCCATCGTGAAATAGGAAGAAAGGCACAGTATTCCGATGTCTCTAGAAGGGAACGCGTAGACGTGGGATCGAGTCTTATATAAGGGTGGCGAGAGAAGCGCAACAGAACCACCAGTATTCTATCGAAACGCTCATGAGCCGTCGAAAGTAGAACTAATCGTAATTACAGGTCGTGTAAACGAGGGCGTTGAGGAGTGGTTCTCTTCGGTGTTGTATCAGGACTGCTTACCAATGAGTACTGGCGCGGGACGGGACGAGAGACAGCCGGAACAGGGAATTTAAAATAGGACATACCTTTACTCTGTGCATACCACAACCTATCTTGCCCTAGCACTGCTTCGTGATGTTCGCAACAGCATCTCCGTATTTGTCGCGGCGCTGTCTATCGACGTCGAACCATCGTCAAGACCCAGGACACGGGAGGTATCATGACGTTCACGATAAGCTCGACGATCGGCCTCGGTAAGATCTTGACGCCGGAACCAGGTCACGTGTGGATTACTTTCATCCCGTGCTTAGGGCCCTGGGTTTCTTTTGTTTGCTGTCTCTGGTGCTCTTTAATCTCTCAAATAGGATCCTTCGTTATTCTGGAGCCTGTTAAAATGCTACATCTCGGGTTCGCTCTCTCAAGATAAAACGCAGTTCCCTTAGAGATTGCGGTGGTGTCTTTCGTGCAGTCGTGATACAATCTACGCTTGTTTATTTGCATAAATTTTGATAGAGACGATAAAAGTCTTAATGGGTTCAGAGTGATGAGATATACATTGGCCGCCTACCTATATATGGACGGCCGTTCTATGAACTTGTATAGTTCAAAGTCTTCCCCGTGTAAAACTCCCCGTCCAAACTAACCTCTGTGTTTCTATGCCCGCTTTTATGAGCCGTTCATAAGCCATACCCGAGCTGTGATTTTAGGCGTGAAGGGAACGATCCACTGTGTAGGAAGTAGTACATCAGTCAACAGGTGTGCAACCCCAAGGAACGCGATAGCCCTATATAATGTCACGCCATGCCACCAGCTTCGATCCAATGGGCCTGCAGTTCTACTGACGTCTCACAACACCGTCTGGTTGCTAATGTATGCCGCTAGAATTCCCGAGGTCTACATTCCCGGACTAGACAATATGGCCCCGTTCCCGTTGAAAAACTTAACGTCGAGTTTGGACGCGATCATGACACCCGGTAACTCGACAGGTGCAAGGCTCGTTTGGTGACGGGGTGACTCTGTTCACTGGAAGGGCCCCGGATTATAGCGCTGGTCAGCAAGGCAGTCAGTATTACTAAAGGACGAGACCCAGCTCTGATGCCTTCCTAGATCAAGGCTACTACCGTCAGTTGCAAGTCGGAAATGAGGAGCTGATCCATCTCTTTGACAGCGCATGACTGTTTGCCTGAAAGTCTTAAAATGAATCCCCGAGGAAAGAAAGAAATAAACGCAGATATGTAGTAGTTCTCATTCTGGAAGAAGGACTTAAGGAGAGGTAATTGATTCGAACCTGATATGAATGACAAGCAGGCCAACAACCTGAAGTAGCTCGTATATGATTTTTTTTACCAGGAGACAACTTGCTTTTCGAAACTGCGGGCTTTGAGTTCTTTACACGTTGGGTTGTTGGATGATTAATGTGTTGCCAATATGGACGAGCCATTGTTTTTCCCAATGTCCCGAAATCGATCATAGCCCCTCATCCAATATTCTGTCCATATGGAAGAACCCCTTCAATCAAGTGAACGTAACGTTTTCTGTTTTTACAATTACAGTTTTCGCATAACTGCATATGCAACCCATCGTTCTTTTGGGCGCAACACGAGAAGCTGAGTAGTGGATGACCTTACGCAAACCCCCCGAGGCAATCTGAAGGCAAACCATATTGTGTGCGGCTGAAACTTCCGAAGAATCCGCGCTTACTTTAAGACATTTGGTCTCGTGGAGAACCAAGCCAGCGGATGCGGGTTTTGAGAACGAATGGACATTTTGAGCAGCATTTCGTCAGCGGACCATAAATTCAGAGGACCGGAGTATTTTTCGATCATCTGCATAACAGCCGAAGTCTTATAGGAAAAGGCCACAATCACCGAAAAAGAAAACAAAAAGGAATATGACATGCAGCGGGACCCGTCATTAGTTCTGTTCTGGCACCGCTCAATAGGCAGCAGGTCTCCGCCGCAAAATGGGCGGCCGTATCTCAGGCAAAAAAGAAGGCGAAATAACACCTCACAACTTGCAACAGGAACACACCGATCAGCGAAGGACATGTAGGAAACTTTCTGAAAGCACCCAGAGCTACCATACGAAACGATCTTTCCGTCGGGATTGGATACAAGGGGATCCTCAATCCCGTGCACAAGCAATGGAACAGTGCGGGGGGGACGGGGGCCACCAATAAATCCTTGGAGGGAGGACGTTCCGGCTCAAGAGTAGCGGGAAGAACAATCTGCTCATCAATTTGGCGTCTCGGCTGAAGGAGTTGAGCTACGACGGATTTTGAGGCATACGATGTTTGCTGCCTGCGTCTGTTGTGTATTTGGTCTAGGGTTCGCTGCAGTTCTTGTAGAGAGTGAACCGTGCTCATAACTGATTGATAAAGGGATCCAGCCCTGAGTTATAAAAGGGCTTGCGACCCAGCTGAAAAAAAAAACACTTCAACGAGTGTCTGTTGCCCCTCAAAGAGGAAGAAGGCAGAGGACTGAAAGTAGGAAGGATAGCCAAACAATGGCTGTTGAGGCTTGTTGCAGGCAATGAAACCTAAATAATAGTACTCTCTAGCAGGCTGCTGTGATATGTGATAACGCACGGACCCCCGTTGCCTTATGCCTGACGGTGCGCGATTCTGCTGCCTAGGAGCCGCATTCTCGTCTTATAATAATAGTCCGATTCCGGCCAGTCTAATCTACACAGAAGCCATGTTTTGATCTTTTCCATCTGTCTTCAAGATTTCCTGTTTCTATTGTATCCTTTGTTCCCTCATTGAATCTCGTCATCCACCCACTCTGAGAGCTACCCCGCTCGTGACAACGAAGATATTTCTCCATCTCTCCCAAAATTTCAAAGCACCTCTCTCTCCACAAATGCTTTCGGGCCTACACTCTACTCCAAGTTCGTTGATGACTATATATGCCACGGTTCGGTATATCTCGAGCCATTAGCTGAGATCCCTTGCTCTGAGGACGCAGCCTGGGGATCCGACGCTGTACTCTTTCCCGCAAAGTTGAAGGGTTCTAGCAAATGAAAAAACCAGCTCGAGTCTTCTCATCCACCGATATACGTCGCCTCCGTCGTCTGTTGACTTTCGCCCGGAAGAGGTACTGTTTCTGCTGTTGTTCTGATTCTAATCATGACCGACAAGCATGCTGGATATGCAAATCAATTGCGCTTACAGGCCAAAACGGTTGAAAGGCCCACTACGTTATTCTGTCCTTACTGTCCCCAAGGCCGCATGTTCCAGAGTGAGAACCAACTTTGGGATCATGCAGCTCTGGAACATGTATCGGCCATATCCGCTCTTGGTGAATCTACTGAGGCCCGTGCCGTGCTAAGAGAAGAAGGTCTCTGTAGAGCGTGAGTGTGGTATTAAGCAGTTTCTGCCCTCCGGATGTCTGACAATCACATCCAGGAAAGCTCAAGCAGGCCACTTCTCAAATGCCACAGCTGGTGGTGGCTCTACTCTCGACCTGACGCCACTGTCGCTGCTCGAAAGCCCCAAGGAGTCAAGCCCCCCACTGGACCCGAGGCCGCGCTCCGGGAAGAAACGGCCCGCTGCCTCTGACCTTCATCCTGCTGCGGTACGGCAAGACCCTACTAGGAGATCCAAGGCGGTAGGCCCTATCAAAATCGCTGATACGGACTACTCCGGAGATCTGCATTACTCCTTTGCTCCGGAAGTAAGACGTCCCAAATCAAGTAACCCACGTCTCTACGGCACTAACCAGGATGCTAAGGGGCTCTCGAGTTCCTATCTTCGCTCGACGCCCAATCACTCAAGCGAGGACTGGTCTGTAGAAGCGAATAAGAGCATGTTCCAAAAGAATCCTCATTCAGCAAGCCTCCACAGTCCTATGCCGAGGAAGCCAGCCAAACGCGCCGGACAAGCATCTCCACCCCGTCACTCCCTCGCTCCTAAAGCCCCGTCCGGCACCCAGCAGCTCCGCCAACCGGGGGTCATTGAGGTTCAGCGTTCAGATTCCCGACATCCTGATCTACTACTCCAGCCAGAGTCCCGGCCTATCTCTCAGGAACAGCTTGCATCAGAGGTGAAGAGTATCTATGCAGGACTCACCATGGTGGAGGCCAAATGCATCCATGTGGATAGAGCACAAGCATCAGCCGTTCAAGAGTGCGGTACCAACCCGGTCTCCAAGCTCGCCAATGATCACTGGCAAGCCCTTATTGCATTGCATCGGACACTGTTACATGAGCATCACGATTTTTTCCTTGCTTCGCAGCACCCGTCGGCTTCACCCGCGTTGCGCCGTCTAGCGTCTAAATATTCCATGCCCGCTCGTATGTGGAAGCACGGTATATTCTCATTTTTGGAATTGTTGCGACGTCATTTACCTGCCAGCTTGGACTATATGCTCGCCTTCATCTATCTCGCCTACCAGATGATGGCTCTTCTCTATGAAACTGTGCCTGCATTCGAAGACACGTGGATCGAATGTCTAGGTGACTTAGGCCGCTACCGCATGGCCATCGAAGATGAGGATGTGCGTGACCGCGAGATTTGGGCTGGTGTCGCTCGATCGTGGTATAGCAAAGCTGCAGACAAAAATCCCTGTGTCGGACGTCTATATCATCACCTCGCCATTCTAGCTCGGCCTAATGCGTTACAGCAGCTGTATTACTACGCTCGGTCTTTAACCTGCGTTAAGCCTTTTGCGAGTGCGCGAGAGTCTATCTTGACTCTACTGGACCCGATTCTCGGTCGCGTTCCCAACATGTATTCTCACGCGTTACCCATCGACACAAACTTTATCCAAGCTCATGGGATTCTATTCGAAAAGCTTCCACAAAACCAATTCCAAGAGACGGTGGCCGCTTTCCAGAGCCAGCTGGATAACTACATAGGGCGCGTGACGGCTAAGTGGAAAGAACAAGGGGTCTACATTGCTGTGACGAATATCGCGGGACTTTTCGACTATGGCTCCAACAGTTCTGTCCTTCGACAGCTCTTCGAACTTCACGCAAAGCAGACTGGCGGAGTCGCTGCTTCGAGTAGATCCTCTAGCCCGTCTGATGGAGAATTGAGCCGTTCTCCCTCTCCCGTCGACGCCAGCTCCGGTCGCTTTATTTCCGAGGCCGAGGTACCGTCAAAGCTAGAGGAGCTGACGAGTCACCCTACATTTTCCGCGGCTAGGCACTTTGCGTTTTCCACGCTGCAGTTGGTTCTTCGGCGCGTCGGCGACAAGAACGTTCTTCCTCATGTTCATGTTCTGCTTTCATTTCTTTCCAGTATTGCTTCCGTACCATACGTTTCTCCTTTGGTTACCCAGGCCCCTTGGTCTGAGCTGGTGGCCTTTCTCAATATATTACTTAAATCCGAAACCCGCGAAAAAATCACTCCCTCTCCATTGTTTCCGGGCCAAAAGCAAAATGATACTCGCCCTCTTCCAGAAGATTATCTCATACGTGGACAAATATGGAGTCAATGGTACTTTCCCGATAACTGGTTCGATGGCGAACATGATGAGGAAGAACGTTCCTTGGAGCTTGCTTCAACAGTTAAGTCGAGGATCGAGCGCATTATACGGCTAGGCTGCCATGTCTCAAAGGTAAGACTTGTTCGAGAGATTTTTTTTCGGAAGTGTTTTTTATTCATTTCTAATCATGATCAGCTCGGGCACTGGATCTCATACGACCAGGACTCCTGTACGTTTTCTGTGGCTTCTTCAGGCAATCTTTAAATCAACGACGGTCCTTCTCGGCCTCGTGTCAAACCCAGGGATGTGCCCGGTTTGGTAAGACTTTTCGCTTTTTATGGAGATTACGACCGATACTATACATAAGTGAGGACGATGGCAAGTTGACAGGCCCTGAATACTTTCTGTGGTCAAGTTCACGAAAGAGCTAGTCAAGGCAGCCGCTAGAAATACATATAGGGGCAAGGGGGTAATGGTGCTTCTGCTTCAGCAGCGTGGCGCTAAGGTCAAGATTACAGAAGAGGTAGTGAAAGCAGCCACTGGGAATGACCGTAGTGACAAAGGGGTAATGGCACTGCTGCTTGAACAGTGCGGCGCTGGGGCCAAGATCACGGAGGAGGTAGTCAAGGCAGCCGTCGGGAATACAGATAATGGCAAGGAGGCAACAGCATTCCTGCTTGAACAACATGGCGCTGAGGTCAAGATTACGGAAGAGGTAGTCAAGGCAGCCG